>JAVJIF010031545.1:0-159796 GCA_038442645.1 Agave tequilana | reverse complement strand
TTTTAGGGAATTGCTTTCTCTAATCAGGGTGTTGATACCCTAACATCGTCCTTCTTCTCAAGGAATCTCCGGAACCAGGCGAGAAGGAATTCCTTATTGAAGGCGATTTTGAGAAGCAGCAAGAGGGTTCTACCACCTTTTGTTCTCTTGATTCCCCAACCAGGCGAGAAGGGAATCTCATCGCTCGCATCGTCAAAGGGACAAAGTGGTCGCGCGCTGACCAGACTCCTATCGGCACACTTCTCCAGAATCTCTGAGGAGATCTACTTGTAATCTTTTTAAGAATACTTGTAATTTAGCTCCTCAAACTTTTTTTTGTAAGTTTTCCCCCTTTGCAAACATAATGGAAAACAAGATGGCGACTCCGCTGGGGACGATATCTCCTCTGTTGAGAATCAAGTGTCGCAATGCGACGATCAGACCTTCGGGTCTATCTCTGAATTCAACAAAGTCGGTGCAGCAGAGCTTCTCTGGCTAAATCTTCAAGGAAAGTCTCTGCGGAGACTGAAAAGGTTCCCTGTAAACCTGCTGCGGTGCTCTGGCGCAACAAGGAAGCATGCCCACAATACCGAGCCCTGCACTCTGAAACTTGGTCATCCATATCGACCAAGAAGACCTGAAGAAGTCCTCTCTGGGGGTGACCTGATGCTTCGAGCACGGAAGCACAGGAAGGTCTTCACGACCAAGGTTTCAAATCAGAAACCAGAGGTAGAATTCTGCCAACACCCACAGCCCCGCGTGTGGCTATTCAGGTTCCTCGTGAACCTAAGCATCTTCCGTCAAGGCGGATATGGAAGCCCAAGCAGAAGTCTCCACCGAGGTTTTCGGTGTAGTCACGCCAAAACTGCGCCTCTCCCGCGAAGAAAAGGGTAAGATGCCTATCTACCCTAACGATGCTGCCAATCATGAAGTCCCGACGGGATCATACTGTCGCTCAAATAAAAGGCAGCAAAGTCTTCTGACAGCCTCGCTTTCACAAGCGAAGCCACCATACCAAAGCATACTCATTGGATCCATGGCCGCGAGGCTAAGGCCAAGGAGTCATCTAAGGCTAATCTCCTTCGCGGCGGAATAGCGGATAAAGCACCTCGGCGTGCTCCGCTCTCTAGTTCATCAAGCACTAAGTTCGCACCTGCTGGCGAATCTAGATCTGAAGCACTATTCAGTGCTAATCCTTTTGCAGGGATAAGAAGAATGGAGTATCGTCCCATGTACACTCCGAAAAAGCTTCTCTGCGAAGTTATCCAGGCTCTGTTGGGCCTGACCTACGAGAATTCCTGGTAAGAAAAGCGAAGCCGGAGCCCCTCCGAACTACTTTCCCCTGTTGTCAAAGAGGATGCCGACTTGTGACAATCCATTCAACCCGCTGCCGGCTACATCCAACCATGGCTGTATCTCCGCACCGCAATCGATGTTTGATCGTTTGTCCGCACATGTTCCTACGAGGCATCGCGAAGGGGCGCCTCACCAGATTCAATCTCCGCCTCCGTCAATATGACCGGAAGAGGCCGAGAGCGACGCAAGGGGAGTCAGACATCTGATGGTCCCCCTTACAGTTCTCCAGATCCAGATATAATCCAAGCCTAGGTGAGGTCTCGGTACAAGAAGAAGGTGTTTTCCAAAACACCAGATCCAGGGTGGCAATACCCTACAATTACGAGCAACCTTCTTCCTCGACGGCCCTGATCCCGCCATCACCCGGCAGTCGCCTCAATCTTCAGACGAAGAAAAGGAAGACCGGGTATGCCTCGTCAGCGACGGTCAGTTCAGTGCGAACCGACAAAGCATCGGTCAACATGGCCGATAACGCTAACGATGACCTTCGTCGGCGTTTGGAAGCTCAAGAGCAAACCTCCAGGACCCAGCAGGAAGCCCTGGACAATATTCAACAGTTGCTTGCCCAACTCCTCAGCAATCGAAGCGGCAATGATACCGGAAGCCACCACGATGAGGAGGAACACTTTAGCAATGATCCGAAATCCAAGGGAGGTTCTTCCCTAGATGCTGAAGTCCTTAAGGGCCTCCAGGCTCAGATTGCATCCCTAACTCAGAGGGATGAATTAAAGAAGGTGGGGACAGTCCGTCCTTATCCACTAGAGTGGGATTCGGTGCCATACCCACAAAGTTCAAACCACCAACGTTGCATACGTATGATGGGAAGAGCTCGCCCAATCAGCACATCTACTATTTCCGGTCTCAGACTGTAATGTCATAAGCAACGACGCCATCATGGCTAGGCTGTTTATTGGCACTCTAAAGGGCGTGACATTCGACTGGTTCTGAAGCCTCCCTCCAGGCTCTATCAATTCCTGGCTCGACCTGGAAACTCGTTCCTCTCTCGCTTCTATGAGGACGACACTGAAGTGACCATGGATAAGCTCCTCTCTACCGTACAGAAGAAGGGCGAACCCGTCCGCGACTACATTGAGCGGTTCAGAAAACTTATCCTTGATGTGTCCAGCAGGGATGCCGTTACCCATGCTCTTACAGACATGCAGGCACAACTTCTTGGATCAAGTAGAAATTCGCATGGGGGCTGTCAAAGCCTACACTTGGAAGGAATTAGTCGAACAAGCTGAGATAGCTGAGAAGTCGGCTAAAAAGTTCGAGCCATCCGCCCCCAGAGGCAAATGGGGTACGAACAACAAAGGACGCGGCGACCCACCTCAGTCTTTCCAAGCTAAGGGAAAGAGATTATGTCCGTAGAGTTATCCGGAGACGTGCAGTCGAAGGCTAAGAGCGACGCTTCACAATCAGGAGCCCAAGTTCCCTCCAAACAGTACTCCTTCAAAGATGATCAGGTGGTTACAATATTCCATCTGCTCCACAAAGGGAACAAGCTGAAGCTGCCGGATGCTCGACGTCCTGATGAGATAGGGCGCACAAACGACCCCAAATACTGCCTCTATCATAGGATGATTCCCATCCTACTGACAAGTGTTTATGTCCTCAAGGACAGGATACAAGCCCTGATTGATGCCGGCGTCCTCACACTGAAGACGGAGCAGAAGAAAGTCACTGCCAATATGGTGACTCTTGAGTTCGGCACTGCCCAGAAGGTCACAGTTCTTTGACGGACCTATCCAGCCCCGGCGCCGCGGTTGGAAGTCAAGCATCCTCCAGCCATGACTCAATACAACAAGGGTTCGTCCCTTTGACATTGGAGACGGGGGAAGTCATGTGGATACACCCAGATCTCGTCCAAGACATTCAACGGTGTTCAAAGCGGCCCAACTCAAAAGGCAAGTCCTGCAATGTCATCTCTGTCCTGCCAGATGATGGTAATCTTACTTCGGCTTCCTCAGCGATTCAGAAGAAGAGAAGCATGCCTGTACAGCGCAGGCAGATGCGCCTCAACAGACGGGCACCCGGTCTGGAAAGTCATATCAAAGGCAGTATGACAAGCCTACTGACGAGATACAGCAGCAAACGACGTCAGTACCAATGCCGGCATCCACTCCAATTCCAGCCAAGGAAAGGAAAAGCCTAAGGAGGTGCGGTTCGACCATGTGTTGAAGAAACCGCCAAGCCAAGGGCTAGACACCCTTTCGCTTTGATATATTGGCCCACTTAGCCAATATCCCGGCTCGTATCACAATACACGAGCTTCTTCGTCTCTCCAAAGAGATAAGAGAGGCACTCAGAGATGCGCTGGCCAACTCAGAGTCCTTTCTGACATGCATGCCCGAGGTTCCTGGTGATGAGATGCGGCCTTCCTGCTCAGAGTGCCATCACGCACAGTCAAAGGTGCCTGCTATTACCTTCACGGCGGAAGATATGCTTCTCAAAGACAACAAGCATGATCGACCTCTGTACTACACCGTATATATCGGTTCAACATGCATTGAAAGGGTACAAGTCGATCCGGGGTCGGCACTCAGCATCATCCCCAAACGGCTTCTCTATTTCCTCGGCATACCACTGTACAGGTTGTCCGCAACCAACTACTACAATATGATTTTAATGCCGGGAGCAGCCATCCACTTGGGAAGATTCGGCTCCGTTGCAGAATCGGAAGCCTCAAGTCAGAGGTAACGTGTTATGTCATTGACGCTGACACATCATATAACCTGCTACTGGGACGACCATGGATCCATGCCAACTGGATCGTTCCTTCTACCCTCCACCAGTGCTTCAAGTATGTTGAGGATGATGCGACAGTACGAACTGTCTTCGCTGAGAAGCAACCCTTCAAGGGGTGGAAAACTACTTCACTGATGCTCTCCTATATCAAGAGGCTAGTGGAACGCCGGGAGAACCATTGCCAGACGATGATGAAAGTGGTAATGAGGCGGATTCGGAATCCGAAACGGGCATGCCAGCCATTCTGATTGGCGAGCCAATTGTAGCATGCTTTAATGATCCCCGATGTAAGATCCCTCCTGAAGAGGAAGGCGAATGGATAATTAATGATAATATTTCTTTTGATTATCCTGCGAGCATCGAGTCGATTAATCCATTATGGATGGCTCTCTTCATATGCCCGTACATGAGCCGAGTATGGCTAGCACATCTGTGGAAGCCATAGAAGGGGCCACGCTGGTAGTCCCTCCGTCCAAGCAAGGTCAGGCGCCTATAATCTTCGGCAGAGCCCGGCCAGGGAGATTCTCAACTGCAGATTCAAGCTCAGAGTCGGATGCTCTACAGTTCTTTCATTACGCGCCATCAGCGCGCCATATTATGAAGAAGATGGGTTACAACCTGAAGCAGGGAGCGGGCCTAAACTTCGGAAAAGGAAGACGCAGCTTGATGCGTAACTCCGTCCCAAGAGGGAAACCTGCAAATTACTATGATAGTACACGCAGGGGGTTGGGTTACGTCACGCCCACATCATTAGTAACAGTTCAGGTCAAAGACGACGGACCAATTCCATCACAGTCGGCTTCATCCTCCGAGTGGGACTCCGATATCAGCATAGGAGAAATGATCAAAGGCCTCGCCGCGAATATGACTTCAAGCAGTCAATTGGAACCTGCGGAAGCTGCCAATGATGAACCATGGGCCCAGCAGTTAAGCCTCCAATGGGAAAACGGTTCGAACTGCGTGAGCCGCCTACTGAAGACAAGGTGATGCAGGTCAATCTGGGAAGTCAAGATCATCCCAAACCCATCTTTATAAGTGAAAGCCTATCACTTATAGAAAAGGAGGAATTGATAATGCTCGTAAAGAGTATATAGACGTCTTCGCGTGGAGCTATGAAGACATGCCCGGACTCGACCCACAGGTCGCTATGCACCGGCTGAATATCAAGCCCGACGTCAAGCCAGTCAAGCAGCAACAACGTCGGTTTCGCCCGAACATTATGGAAGCTATTGAAGCCGAAGTTCACAAACTCATTGCAAGTGGCTTCATTCGGGAGGAGCAACATCCAGATTGGGTGGCTAATATAGTCCCCGTCCTCAAGAAGAATGGCAAAATACGGATCTGCATCGACTACCGTGATCTCAATGCGGCCTGTCCCAAAGATGAATTTCCACTGCCCATCACTGATGTCATGATTGACAACACATGCGGGTTCGAAAGGATGTCTTTCATGGACGGCTTTTCAGGGTACAACCAGATTAAGATGTATCCCGACGATGAAAAGCATACTTCGTTCCGAACACCATTGGGGGTATACTGCTACACTGTAATGCCCTTCGGACTGAAGAATGTCGGAGCAACCTACCAGCGGGCAATGAGTACGATCTTTCGCGATCATCTCCGAAAGATAGTGGAATGTTATGTTGACGACATTGCTGTCAAAAGCCGCAACAAGGATGAGCATCTCCGCGATCTCAGAAAGATGTTCGACATAATGCGGGCTCATCAACTAAAAATGAACCCGACAAAATCCTTTTTGGGAGTGTCAAGTGGCAAGTTCCTTGGGTTTATCGTCACATCAAAAGGATTCACCTTGACCCAGACAAAGTCAGAGCTATCCAGAGCATGCATCCGCCAAGGTACCTCACAAAGCCTCCAGTCTTAGTGGCCCCTACATCAGGGAAGCCATTCTTGCTTTATGTAAAAGCTCTGGACTACTCCCTCGGCGCCCTCCTCGCTCAAAAAGACGGCAATGGCCACGAGCAGGCCATTTATTATCTGAGCAGGACTCTCATAGGAGCGGAATCTCGCTACAATCCTGTTGAGAAGAGTGTTTAGCTCTCGTCTTTGCCGTTCAGAAGACACGACATTATTTGGTTGGCCAAACCATACATGTCATCTCCAGGGTGAATCCTTTACGTCTTCTAATGACGAACCCAGGGTCACTAAATTCAAGATTGGCTAAATGGCACTTCTGCTGTCTCAATACGACATGACCTTTATTCCTCAGAAGGAGGTCAAAGGCCAAGCCCTTGCAGAATTCTTGGCTGCTCATCCAGTTCCGGAGCATTCAAAACTCCACGAAGACATCCCTGATGAAGTCTTCGAGTCCAACGCAATTTCAGTAGAGGAATATGTATGGCAGATGTTCTTTGATGGAGCATCGCGAATGGGCCCTAAAGGCAAGATTATTGCCGGAGTGGGGGTTGTGTTTATCTCCCCGCAGAACCATGTTCTTCCAGAGCATTTTCTTTGACAGAATCATGCTCCAACAATGTAGCAGAATATAATGCTCTGCTTATTGTCTTCAGCTCGCCCATGGAATGGGGGTACGCTACCTTGAAGCTTATGGCGATTCAAAACTGATCATCAATCAGGTTAAAGGCGAATATGAAGTCCGCCATGAGGACTTGGTGCCTTATTACCATACGACCATTGAGTTGGCTAACCTATTTGAAGGTTTCTACATCGGGCATATGTCTCGATCTCAAAATACCAAGGCGGACGCTCTCGCTGCATTAGCGACGACGCTAGCCTTGCCAGCCGACACCGAGTACTATCTCACAGTCGCGACCCGACACCTCGTATGCTCTAAGTATATGCTGAAAATCCAAGAGGTCCATAATGTCTCTGCAGACCTCACCGAGGGATTGGCGCTTCCCTCTCATTGACTATGCTCTGCACGGATTGCTCCCTGATGATCCTAAAGAAGCGGCTTCCATCAGACGAAGATCTCTCCGTTTCTATTATGATCCAACCTTGAAGACACTTTACCGTCGTTCATATGACGGTGTCCTCCTCCGTTGTCTCTCTCATTCAGAGGCACAGGAAGTGCTTAAAGAAGCACATGATGGCATTTGCGGAGCTCACCAGCCGGGTCCAAAGCTTAAAGACAGGCTGCACAGACTTGGGTATTACTGGCCGACCATGATAGCCGATGCCACCCAATATGCACGAAGGTGTAAAGCGTGCCAAGTCCATGCAGACTTCATACACCAACCTTCGGAATTGCTCCACCCTACTGCTGCTTCATGGCCATTTGAAGCGTGGGGAATTGATGTCGTAGGGCCAATCAGCCCCTCTTCGGCAAGAGGTCACCGGTTTATCCTCGCAATAACCGACTACTTCTCAAAATGGGCAGAGGCCATACCGTTGCCGAAGTCAAAACCTCCAATCTGGTTAGCTTCATCAAACACCATGTCATCTATCGATTTTGTGTCCCCAGGCGGATCATCCACGACAATGGTCCTCAATTCATAAGCCAAGGATTCTATCGGTTCTGCGATAAATACCGAATTCAGAATATGGCTTCAACAGCTTACAATCCTGCCGCCAATGGTTTAGCAGAAGCATTCAACAAGACAATCATCAAGCTGCTCAAGAAGTTTGTCTCCTCCTCGAACAAGCGAGATTGGGACGAAAAGCTCGGTGA
Source organism: Agave tequilana (assembly GCA_038442645.1). Taxonomy (NCBI): domain Eukaryota; kingdom Viridiplantae; phylum Streptophyta; class Magnoliopsida; order Asparagales; family Asparagaceae; genus Agave; species Agave tequilana. Next base: position 152,061 of record JAVJIF010031545.1, on the reverse strand, counting down.
ATGCCTTTGGGCCTACCGGACTACGGTTTAGACACCGACAGGCAATACGCCTTTCTCCCTGGTATATGGGTGCGAAGCGGTCATCCCATTGGAAATCCAGGTGCCATCATTGCGAGTAGCCCTGACTACTAAAATGACATCAGAAGACAATGATCGCCTGCGTCTTCAAGAGCTCGAAGCCCTGGACGAGAAGCGGCTGCAAGCTCAGCAACACATCGAGCTATATCAGGCTCGGATGTCAAAAGCCTTCAATAAGAAGGTTAAGCAAAGAACCTTCCAGAAAGGAGATCTGGTCTTAGCCGTCAGACGACCGATGGTTATGACGCACAAGACCAAAGGCAAATTTCAGCCTAAATGGGAAGGACCGTTTGTGATAGAGACAGTCTATTCAAACGGAGCATACCGCCTTATGACTGCAGAGGGCGACCTCCTCATGATGCCAATCAATGGCAAATTCTTAAAGAAGTACTATCCTTAATCAAGGATCTTGCTCTCGATCAAGTTAACATTACACCTCTGATCGAGATTCGCGCGTCCGGAATGCGCACAAAGAGAGCCTCTCTCTTTCTCCAAGCATATCAAATCTGTTGGTAGCTGGGGTTTGCTTAAAATCCCAAGGGACCTGCTCCCACTTGATTCCCTCTCCAGAATCACTTACCAATTCTCATCCATAGAATGGTAAGACCACATATTCCGCTGTTACGTTAACATTAAACCTATGACAGCAGTCCCCTCATTTCTCCTCATGAGAGCGAGACCTCCAAAGTCACTTACCAATTCTCATCCATAGAATGGTAGGACCACACATATTCCGCTGTTACGTTAACATTAAACCTATGACAGTGATTTTCTCGTTTCTCCCCGAGAAGACGAGACCTTTTCCAAATCCAATCCGACTTTTGAACTTGGTGGCTTCTCAACCAGTTATGTCATTGCGACCTCTGAACTGGCAGATAGCCAAGTCTCATCTGTCATTGAGCTTAGTGGCGTCTTAATCGGTTATGTCATTGCGACCTCTGAACCAGTAGACAGCTAAGTCTCAATCTCGAGTCCTGTTGACATTTACAAAAGACAGGTCTCGATACTTGTTGACATTTACAAAGACAAGTATCACCTATTTTGAGCTTGGTGGCTTCTCAACCAGTTACGTCATCGCGACCTCTGAACTGGCAGATAGCCGAGTTTCATCTACCATTGAGCCTGGTGGCTTCTCAACCAGTTACGTCATTGCGACCTCTGAACTGGCAGAAAGCCAAGCCCCTATCATTGACCTTGGTGGCGTCTCAATTGGTTATGTCATTGCGACCTCTGAACCAGCAGACAGCTAAGTCTCAATCTCGAGCCCTGTTGACATTTACAAAAGACAGGCCTCATACTTGCTGACATTTACAAAAGGCAAGTATCTTCACTCCAGCCCCACAATAGGCTAACCTCGAGACTGGCAACATCTCAATTGGTTATGTCATTGCGACCTCTGAACCAACAGATAGTCATGTCTCATTATCCAAACAACAGAAGTCAAAAGGAAATTTTCTATTAAAGCCAAAAAGATGGGATACATGGAGGAGCATATACAATGGCCTACAGGCGTATATGGTAAGATCGAATCCGATCCCCGAGCGAAGCTAGCCTCATTCTCCTGTCATCAGCATCCTGGGCCAGCGCCTGTGATCTCAGCTCAGCCTCATCGAAGTCCACCGCCTGAGCCAGACGAGCCTCGACCTCCGCCAAAGTCGCCCTCTGTGACGACTCCTGCCGCGCCAGTTCCTCACTCTGAGCCCTGAGCTGCTCAAGCCGCGCAGTCTCTTCATGACGCATCTGTGTAGCTTTGGATAAGAGGAGATTTGCCTTCCGGATCATCTCTTCGGCCCTCTTAACCTTATCTTCGGCGTCAAGAAGAGAACTGGTGGAAGCGTCAATTGCACTCCCAACCTCTACTTGCTCTGTCTCCAAGGACTTCAAGTCAGAGGAGATAGCCTCAGCAGCCTCTTGAGCGGCGAGCTGAGCCTCGCGCCTTTGGGCAACAAGATGTGTGAGCCGTTCATCAGCCAAACGCTGCGTCTGAACGATAGAGACGGCGCCATTCCTCCACGTCCTTCTCAAGGTCATCTATCAGGAGTTCCAGAGCAGTAGCTTGATGGTACCCCTCAAAGTCTCGAATGCAATCAATACCTCGGGAGAGGACCACCTTCAGCTTCGAAAATGGCACAGGCGAGCCTTTCAAGACTAGACCGATAGTCTGCTCCAAATTGTTATAGAAGCTATCGACCAGATTACCTATGAAGTCATTCTCAGCTTCATCAATCTTTGGTAGAGGGACAACCTCGGAGCAGTCTACCAGCCCGGCCGACACCACCGCAGAAGAAGAAGCGGGAACATCGACAGCAGCAGGACAAGCCAAGGACGATCTCGGCGGAGTCCTCATCGAAATTAATACACCAGCCACCGCGAGGGAAGGGCTGGCAACTACCTCTGGAGCAACGGGCTCAACCACCTGAGTTGGGGAGGCAGGGCTGGTGATCACCCTCAACTCCATACTCGCCGGCATCTCACTCGGGAGTGAAGGCATCTGTGGGACTGTCGTCTCCACAACCCCTGACCTCTCAGTTGTCATGGGCTGATAAGAGGGGAGGTCGCCATACAGCGCGTCCACACAGCAGCACAGCCTTCGCCGCGTCGAAGCACTCGACTCGCCCTCTAACCTCTCAGGAGAACCCTCCGCTTCCTTCGAAGCTGATGCACCTTGGGGACGAATACCTGCAACAAAACCAAGGTCAAAAGGAGACGCAGCAAACAGGCGAAGACCAAGAGATCGTAGTCATACCGAAGGCTGATGTCACCTCGTCAGCCGCATCGGGATCCAAGGGTCCCATCGGAAAGTTCTTACCAGACTCGACGTAAATGGCCGGCCCGCTCTCGCCCGCCGAGTCCCCTGCAGACCACTCAACAGAGCTTGATTCCACAGAACTTCCTTTGGAGGTCCCAACACCCGAAGGACCGACATCAGCTGCGCCACTCCCAGACTTTTGCGAGTGAGCGGAAGAGCTGGCTGCAGCCCTATAAGTGAACAGGGGATCGTAGTGTTCCCCTTGCTCTCCAACTGCCTCAGCTCCTGCAACCAAAAGCAAATGATGAGTTATTTAAAGTGCGCTGAAGGCATATTAGATGGGGCCAATCTTACCAGTAGTCGGTTCAGCAACCGACGGCTCAGCCACTAATGGAGCAGCAGAAGGAAGCGCAATAGAGGGTTCGCCCTCTACCATAATTGTAGGAGCATGGCGACGGGGCTTCTTCGCCAACGACTTCCTACGGGATCCACTCCCACGTTTCCTCTTGAAGTGGACATCAGAATCCTCTTCTTCCACTTCTTCCACATGTCGTGGGGAAGCTGTCCCCACCACGCCGGAGCCGGCTTCACAGGTGTCAGCTTCACGGACATCAGCTCCTGTCCCTACCTCAAAGCGAGGGCCCCTGCATCAGAAGCCTCGCTATCATCCACAGCGATGAACTCCTCTATGCCAGGGACACGAACTCGTTTACCCTCCTTCTTCTCAGAAGCCTTCTGCCTCATCCGATGAGCAATCAATCTCACACCCGAACTATTGGCATTGAATCTAGGAGGCGTGGAATTCGAAGCCGCATACCATTGGCAGAAGCACAAGGTCGTCCGAAGGCCGGGATCTCTCAACGGCGTGCGTAGCCGCGCCCCAGTGCCATCTGCAGTAAAGAACTGCCAGGCGCGGGCCCTATCAATGAGGCTCCCCATGAAAGCCAAGTCCGGATTCGGGTTGCCCACGTACAGCTGGTCATACCCGAATTGGCGGGCAAACCGGCTCGGAACGTAGGGTTCCAGGTAGCAGGTGTCCCCACTCCTGAACAGCAAATGCGAGGGCCGGATGCTGACCAGCCACTCGAAAACACCTCGACTCATGGGAGAGTCACTCGATTCCGCATCATGGAATTCCTCATTGTACCCCGCATCCCGCATGCGAGGAAAACAGCGGAACAGGCTGTAAGCGTCATATCGGCGTACTAACTTACGGCCTCAGCCACGTAGATCTTCTGCCATGAACAGCCCTCGAAGCGGCGGAGAAGTGCCGTTCGAACACCCTGCGGAGGATCCGCCCCAGCTCCAATCAAAGCCGGCAGTGCAAGGCGAACCACGCCATCAAGTAGGTATACGGTAAACCTACCCTAGGATTGGGTCCGTCACAGGGCAGGACGGCACCCTTTCCTCTCCTCGACACCGATGGTCTGCAGAAAGCCTCCGTTAGCGCACAAAGGCCCCTCTGGATACAGCATACCATAGCCGGAGAAGACCCAGACGGTGGCCATGGACCAAGCGCACAGCCGGCAGCAAGACATTCGGGTGGACAATGTCACCCGAGGAAGACGGCACCACACATTTCTTTAACCAGATGGTTAAGAAACCGGCCAGCAGCGCCTTCCGAGACATAGGCCGACGAGCCTGGTGGTGAAAGCTCCGAAGGACATCACCTTCCTCAAAAGGACCATCATTTTCAGTCACGATGATGTCCTTTTCGGCATGCGCCTCCATCCGGGCCAAGATGTCCCCTTCAGCAACTCCGCAATGAGCAGCTTCAGGCGCACTCTTCATGTCCGGGAACAGATAGTTCCCCCAGCTCTTTAAGCTCTTCGAGCTACTCTTGCCTCCAGTGTGGATGCTGGAACAAATGTGCAAGTGGCACATCAATTCCCGGTAAGTCTCAAGCAAAGCAGGCTCCTGCTTCTCCAGCAGAGCCAACTCCGCTTCACAGGGAAAGTACTCTTCGTACGGAAGAGACCCAAAAGGCAAGGCAGAAATTTTCCCACATCTCATGCAGGGCCATGCCCAACTCACCAACTGGGGTGAAGAAGGTCCCCGAGGCAGGGCAGTATAACTCAAGGATGGCGTAGAAGCACACACCCCTTCATATCAATGCCGTAGCAGGTCGCCCTGACGGCCTCATGGAGGTTTAACTTCTCCAAGTCCTTCCCGAAATTAGCAAGGACATAATTGGTCAACTCCGCCCACCATGTCTTGGGAGGATGAACCCAACCAGGGGTCCTGAAGTTAGTAGCGGGGTAATTCCCGCCAACTGCGCAGAATTGGGCGCCAAAAGTCTGCGCCACAGCCGGATTCTCTCCCACTGGAAGTTCTCTCGATACCTTCCCAGGGTACAGCCCCATTATGCCGCGAGGAGGGCCCGCCCCTGAATAGCCGGACTGATATGACAATCTCCCGACATGGACAGATTCAGCACTTCGGCTCACACTCCACGCCATCTTTCGAGCCTGAGTCACAGCCACGAAGGAGGACAAAGGGAAGTGTCGCTTAGTGGACGGAAGATAAGATTTCTCGCCATCCAACTGAAAAATCCACTGCCCTTCGCCGGCCTGCAACTGGCGATCGGGATCAGGTGCAGCATCCCCGAATATGAAGTCAGGCTTTCTGTAAGTCTGACGGTCGACATCCTCAAGCGGAGCAGTGGTTAAGATACTCCGCATGGTCTACGGATGACCGCCTTGGATGAGCGTATCCCGGACAAGAGAGCTCCGCTCGCTGAATAAAGAAGCCTCTCCATGGAATCGCAAGCTGATGCTACCATCTGCTCTACTGGATAACCTGAATAGACTGTTCGGGAGACCGGAGGTGTAATGCACTGCAAAGACATGAATGAGCTATGATTAGTTCATCAATCAAGTGATATGAAAATACAAAAATTCACTAAGACATAGCCTCGCTCAGCGAGCAAGGCCAGCAAGGCAATAGCTTCGATGAAGCTTGATCTCGAGGATGAAACTGCATCTTCGCAGGAAGAAATCCGAAGCACCAACTTCGCTTAAGCAGGAAGTGGCATAGCCCTAAGGGCTAACGTCATCAAAAGGGCATTGTGGTCAAAAGTCATCATGACTGAGAGGACTTATTCAAGTCCTTTTCCTCAAACAGTACGGAGATGGCCCAAGTTATGGCTTCGTGCGAAAGCCCAAAGAAGAACTGTTCAGTTCTTAACTCCCTGGTACAAGGAAAATAGGGAGGAGAACGAATTCTCTAATGAGGACAGATCATGCCTGATCGTCCTAATGGCCGAGTATCGGCTCCAAAGGATGGAGACCACTCTCTAATTAGATCGGAAAGTTCCTTACCAGCGATCGGTCGCTCGATGACCGGAGGAGGAGGGCCCTCCGCTGCAGAAGTCGCTGCTTCTTTTCCCGCTCGTCTTTTGGGCGCCATCGAAGAAATGCAAGAGTTCTCAAAGTACTCTGAGGAAAGGAGGAAGAAGAAGATGGAAAGACAGAAACTTCTCTGAAAAAAGGAGATCTTTTTCTGTTCAGCCCGATCGGGCTTTTATAGGCCAATCAGCGCCTAAATTGAGGCCTCGAAAAAAGGGCACATGTCGCCGTTTCGAATTAATTCGAAACATCGCCCGAAGCGCCCGAGGCGCTTTCCCAAGGGGCGACGGTTCAACCCCACTAAGGGTTAACTTCGCACAGGAGCAAAGTGCGGACTTCGCACAATCCTTCAAGGGCTTAGCCGAGAGGCTTACCTTAGCCCTCTAAAAAGGTGCTGCTCGCGGGACATGCCAGTCTCGCGAAAATCATTCGAAGAAAGGACTATGTCCTTAGCTCCGCACACAGTTTAGCCCAGCTATGGCCAGACTCTCAGTGAAAGCAAGCAAAAAATCAGATGATCGGAAGATGAACTTTCATTGATTTAACAGGAAGGGTACATTGATATTACATCAAAGTTGTGTTTTATACAATACATCCAGTTGCCCAATAGGATCATTTGAGGCATACAAGCGGTTTTATCTGCTTTCAAACCAAATCAACGGGACAGGAAAGGCCTTCCTCCGGCAAAAGGTCGTAACCCTTCGCATATGAACAGATGGTGCCACAGGGACCGGTCATTTTTCTCCACAAAATGGCAAACCTTGCCAGGCCATTTTGTTGAAGCCTGGCAATAAAAACCTATCGCCGCCAACACGATAGATCACGTATAATGGGAATCGGCAGTGATACCAGTGATCTAACGGGCGCGATACTCGCTTTCCCGAAGAGGATCGCCCCCAAAGGCCACCAAAGTTGAAAGTCGGCAATGGTGCCGGCGATCCCATAGGTGACGCCCACTATCTTGAAGCGGATCATCTCCGGTAAAAGCGGCAGCCAACCTCACCTCAGAACGAATCATCACGGATAAGAGGCTGCCAACGGCCTTTGGGACACGCACCCGCTGCTCCGAATTGTTCCTCCTGCTTAAAAGTAAAGCTTCAACTGGGGAAGCATAAGGCAATTTTATGGTTCCTTCCATCAAGTCACAAGATTGGTGAATATAGCCCACTGCAAGGCAAAACGGAACAGATTAGCAACTAAGCACAGGAAGAGCTACAAAAGAGCTAAGTCAGGTTCTTTGGGTCAAAGGAATCCAATTTCAGTCAAAGCAGAGGATAAGCCTTGCCTGCACGGCAACCAATGGGCTGGCTCAGCAAACGCCAAGTCCTAGCCTCGCCTATATGGCAAAGTCAGACTGATCTTGTGAGATACAGTCTCAACATTCACCAATATGGCAAGACCGGCTCAACTCTTGAAGAGACCAAGTCCCAAGTCCTGCCTGCGTAGCGGACTTAACATGTAGTGAACAAATCAAGATGATAGCTTCACAGAAAGCTATGATGAGATCCTTCTCTGCAGCAGCCAATTGCAAGATGGAGAACAAGGGAAGCCAGCCAATCCCTAAAGCAGCAAATCAAGGGAGATGAGTTCCCTAAAAGCGGTGAAGTCTCTGAATGATCAAGACTTACTGGTCCTTGGCCGGATAAGAACCAGAATGGGCTTTCCCACTAATTCAGAGATCTGAGTATATCTCTCAACCAAGAGAAGAGAAAACAAGCAGGCCATTTCTCTTCAGAGGACCTCAAGTGTCCTATTTATAGGCCCCATGGCCTGAGCACTCTCACTTCAAGCATGGAAGCTCGAATGCATTCAAGGCATTTATTGCGCCTTGATGGAAGGGACGATTTTCCCTTGGAACCGTGCAAAGGGAGAAAACGTCTCCCTCATAAAAGGCACTTATAACGCCTTGAAAAAGGGAAACATCCTCCTTTGGTAAGGTGCGACCGGAGAATATCTCCCTCGAACGGCGCGAAAGGAGAAATGATCCTCCTCGTAAATCAGCCCGTGACAGTTGGCTTTGAAAAGGCAACAGGAGTTCCAAAGCGAACTTATTCCCGGAAGCCCAGATGCGGAGCTACCCGTGCGCGAAGCTACTCAGAGTCACGATCCAGTGCAATTCTTCGGCAGATTTATCCCAAAGCAGGATTGAAGGCGAAGCTGAACTCAACCATCATGGCGACGTTCATATTCCACACACCATCGATCACAGCAGTTCAAAGTGTTTCGAAGTCTGGGCTATTGCAGACTTTCGAAAACTTTGAAGGGGGTCTTGTTGACACTTAAAAAGACAAGATTCCTATTGGTCTGAACAAATGTCTAACTTGTTGACATTTACAAAAGACAAGTGGCAGACGAGCTGAAGACCAGTTTTCATCCACCTCCAAGGGACAAGGAAGCAGCTTGGACTCCACTGATCCAGCAAGCAGAACAGTGAGCCCGGGACATTTCTAAACAGACCACAGCAGGTCTAAGATGCTAGCATTTAGCATTACATTAGCCCAAGGAGATAGCCTCGATTGAGAGGCTAGCATCATCCAACTTCGCCAGGAAGCTAATTGACAGCTTCGCCGAAAAGCCTCTTTTCGGATTTCGCCAAGGATTGCCTTTAGCTCCGCTATGAGCTTCAAAGCGGGCAGCTCCGCTATTGATCTACTACGGTCAACCTTTGACCAATCAAATCTCCTGATGAGATTGGATTCAAATAAATCAAATTCAATCAGGATTCAAATATGGCAGGTGATTGCCGCTATCTCTTGACTCTCTTGAAACGAGTAAGAGGATCAAGGAGAATCTCCCAACAATATGGAAAGAATCAAAACAGATCAACCGGCCTGCCAATTCTAGCCTCGCAGCAAGGCTAATTTTCAGATTTAAACAGATTTGATTCAATCTATTTTCATATCTTCAAGGGATGATTATACCCTGCTCTCCCTATAAATAGCCCGCCAGGGGTACAAGGAGACAGACACACATGCATACGGGAGGACCCCACAAGCAGAGGCTTCTTCATAACGCACCGTGCGCTCTTGAATTCAGAGACCTTTTAGAGAATTACTTTCTCTAATCAGGGTGTTGATACCCTAACATCGTCCTTCTTCTCAAGGAATCTCCGGAACCAGGCGAGAAGGAATTCCTTATTGAAGGCGATTTTGAGAAGCAGCAAGAGGGTTTTACCAACTTTCTGTTCTCTGATTCCCTGAACCAGGCGAGAAGGGAATCTCATCGCTCGCATCGTCAAAGGGACAAAGTGGTCGCGCGCTGACCAGACTCCTATCGGCACACTTCTCCAGAATCTCTGAGGAGATCTACTTGTAATCTTTTTAAGAATACTTGTAATTTAGCTCCTCAAACTTTTTTTTGTAAGTTTTCCCCTTTGCAAACATAAAGGAAAACACTCCCTATAGAGTAGAATATGAAGTGTTGCTCAGAAAGTTAAGTGAGAGATGAAATTCAGTTAGAAAGGATAGAGGAGTTTTAAAACCAACTGAAAATAACTTTGGAAAGAAAGAACTTAGAGATAAAAAGGTAGAAAAACTTTTCTCTTTTAAAACAAGCTTGAAAAACTTGTAAACTTGTGTATTTTTCTTGTCTAAAATCAAAACCCATGACCCAAATATATAAGCAATGAATAAATATCATTTATAAATCATACCAGGTCATTTGGGGTGTGTGTAGACACTTGGAAATCAAAAAATACCCGTTGGAATCTACTAAAAACAAAACAGATTCAAAAACTAGCCGTTATGGCTATCTGGCAGCTTGTCGGTCGACCGACATATCGGTCGACCGACAGGTCATCTAGAAAAGAGTTGTTGACTCTGGTCGACCAGGCGGTCGACTGCTTGGTATTTTAAAAATAAAAATTTAACTGTCAGTCGACCGACCCCTACCGAGAGTTAGGGTCTCTCAGTCGGTCGACCGTAAGGATTAGCGGTCGACTGCACAAATGTACACGCCCCTTGGCCAAAGGCCCGATCGACTTGGCGGTTGACCGTTCTGGCCTGCAATGGGCACCGGTCGACCGGGCGGTCGACAGTTCTGGCCTGAAATAGTTTTTATATATGGATTTTGAATATCCATAAATTTTTAAATATTTTTTGTATTAATTTAAGGGTAATGTAGCAATGTGTAAGTGATGAAATACATGTTCTAAACTTATTATAAAGTTTTAAAAAATTATGAGACATGTATCAAAATCAAATATGCAAAATACCGATACTACCAAAACTTGTATTTTTGAAATAGTGTATTTTATATGTGTAATTTCTTGAGCATTATTACTATATTCTACACTTTAACAAACTAATATCTTACAAGACTCTGGGTGACTACAAGATCTTCAACCGGGCTTCTTCATTAGCGGCGTTGAGTGCTTTGAGCTTTGATCCCGTATCTGAGTCTTTTGAGTCTCCTACACCTTCCTTTAGAGGATGAAAACTCCTTGAATCCCTAAAACTCTGAGATAAACTTAAACACATGAACTTGATTAGTACAAATAAAACCATATATTTTGTTATCATCAAAACCTTAAAATTAGGTGATAGTAATCTTGGGCCAATACGACTGCCCCCTGTGCAAGTGTGGAGATAGCCTCTTTCGCAGTGGGGCTGAGGTTGAGACCGCTCGAGGGGATGATGCCCTAGCGATGGCAACGGATTTGTCCTAAGAGGTGTCCCCTTCGCCGTCGGTCGGTTGCTTCTTCGGGCCATGGCTCGTTGTAGAGGCATTTTAAGGATGGGCTTGGTAGGGGAGAAATCTGAGTATTGGGAATCAAGATCTCAATGAAAGCACTAATTCATGATGGAGATTTTCCACCACAAGTGATCGGACGGTCGATCACACACCACAAGTGAGAAGATTAAGGGGTTATGAGTGTATTTCCAAATAATATTCACAAAATAGAGAACATGCATTGACACAAGATTTTACGTGAAAATCAAATGCGTGAAAAATCACAAGGAGGAGGAGAGAAAATTCACTATAATATGTGAAGTACAAAAATTACTGGGATCTCCGTGGCAGGCTTTAGTGTTGGGCTTTTTTGTCAAGGGGTAAGAAGAAGATGATCCAGCTGCCCTCCTCGTTGGAAAAGAGGGTCTATTTAAGCTCTGTTCGTCTAGGTGCAAATAGGCAGATGTACGAGCATGATCATCAAAACTGCATGATTCGCACGTGTTGGTTTGTTGTAACGGCTGCGATTGCTGGTGTAACGGCTGAGATTGCATGCAGAGAAATCCGCCTCGGTCCATAACTGCCCAGGCTGGTGGGCATTGGCACGTTATGCACCTGGGGGAGAATTGAACTATGTAACTTTAAGTGTAGATCAGGGGTGACTTGTTGCCGTTGTTGTAGACGGAGGCAGAGAGCAATGATCTGTTGCCGTTGTTGTCTGATGGCGGAAACCAGCGATGGTCTGTAGCCATTGGTCAAGTGCGGAGCTGAAGTCCCTGGAAGGGGAGCTCCGGGATGATTGAGAGCATCAGAGCTCCTCGGGCAAAAGCGCCCTCGGGGGAAGAGCAGTCTGTAGTGGTTCCTGAGTGACGGAGACTTTTGAGTGCTTGAAACTGTGACATCATCCTTTGAGGGTCAGATTTTGACCACTACAACAGTCTTGTTGTAATAAGACTAAATTCGGTCACATTTAGTATATTCCGGTGCTTTTCATAAGACTAAGTTCGGTAAATTAGAATAATGTTGAAGATGGATATCCATGATAGATGGAATCTTTTAGCATATCCTGTATGCCATGAGTCCTAGCAAGGTTGTAGAAAAAAATTTCAGTTGTAAAAGTATGATTAATAATTAATTTTGAAATAAACTTACTTGATCCAATTGAGTTTGAGATAAATGTTAATAATCATAAAAAATATTTTAATTAGTTTGTAAGGAGTTCTAATTAAATAAAAAGTTTCCCTAATTGGAATCCTAATGAATGAATTATACATTAAATAGGTTTAGGATTGTTGTGACACTGTGACTTTATATATGTTCCAGGAGAACCGAGTTTCTTCAATTGAAAAAAAAAATTAGAAATCACTGAATTTTTATTGTACATAGTGAAGAAGATTTTTTCTTGATCGGGTTAGTTTTCTTTCTACTTTATTGATTTAGGTACTTTTTTTTATTGTTCTAATCCATATTAAGCTATGTTGTTGGAGTGTTGCATTAAGTTTTAGAAATTTGACTAAATTTTGCTTTCAGATCTACAAGATGTTAATAGATCTGACAACTAATCAGTGTCCCTGATCTAATTGGTTAGGTCAGTGAATATCAGGTGGGATTTTTCGTTTAATAGAGTGTTTCTTAATTACAGAACCACCTTTCAATTACCTTTCTTAGCTAAACACTATGAGTCAGTCTCAATTGTCAGTAATATTTATGAATATAAATATTCCAGTAAAACTCATATAAAAAGAATGTTAGTTTAATTATACAGCAAATGGGGTGAGGTACGCATGAAGTGAATCTCCTTAAGACAATTACGTCACCCGCTATGGTGCTAACGGGTTACTAGATGTTGGTCTCCTAAGATACAACACTCCTTCAGGTATTTGGATATTACTACCAAATCACCGTACAGTCGAAGTATAGTTAATCAGTACCTTCACTAGTTGGAATTCAATGCAGTTGGATGAAGACAATTTTAGAAAGAATATTTGTCTTAATATGGAGGATTATTCACTGTAAAGAAAAGGAGGGAGAGAGAAAAAATTTTGTCTTTGGAAGCCACAGATTCAAACAACAATTCTGTTTCTATTACAGAATCTATTGAATTTTCTATTTTTCTTATAGATCGAACCTTTAATAGATCTTTAAACTCTGTTTTGTAGAGAGGAAGAGGAGAAGATTTCTTCTGTTCTGTGTGTTTAGAAGTGATGGAGAGGAGCGCTATTTTTAGTGCTCTTGGGAACCCGTTGGAGACCGGGTTCGCACCCGCACCCAGGCCCGGCCCAGGCCTAAGCCCGGACTCTGGGCTAGGCCGTGCGGGCTGTGGCGACACGTGTGCATGGGCATGATTTTTTCCAAACGTGCGCGAAAACTCCAAGTACCCAAAGGGCATACCCTTTTTTTTCATCTTTCTCTATTTAAACACTTCAAATTTCCACTCCATATCCAATGTGAGTCTAAATATTTTAGCTATCTTTAATCTCCTTTAGCTATTAAATTAGGCTAACTTTTTACTTGAATATCTCATTCGTTCGAAAACGGAATTGTGAATATACCACGTTCATCCCCAATGGAAGAAGAACACACTCCAACCATTATCCGGTTGATTCTATTAACGGATCTCGCCTTAATTCAACTCAAAGATTCACTTAAATTCTCTGTTTTCTCAACAATTCCCACAATGAATGGAGATTCAAGGAAGTGATACATTTTGAGACTGACTCTATAGTGAAAGGTACTTTAGAAAAGAAATTGCATCAGGATAGATGAATAAGGTCTTGAACCTTCTATAGCGAAAACTTTATCAGACTTACTAGCTAATCAGTAACTAAGTCTTGAACTGTCAGCCATTTGTGTAAGTTAAGTCAACAAGCCTCATACAGTAACTTTTCAAAATCAACTTTGGTTCTTGGTTGTGTCCATTTTGATCATGAATATTCTCATTTCAGAGAGTATCTTTAGGGAATCACAGTCTCCATAGAGACTTTCAAGAGCCGACCTACCTCTATACTCACATAGGTGATCTTCCTATTAAGAGTAGTATACCCTGTTGGCCCGAAGGCCTATCACTCTAGTTTTGATGATGATCATATAGTACTAATGATCTTGTGTTTAATTAGTGATAGATTTATGATCAAGATCTTAGTAGGTGCACAGCTTCAACAAAGAATTTGAATTCAAGTTTTAGAGCTAGCACGGTTTGATCCAAGAGCCATTGGATTGTGTTTGGACCAAGTCAAGAAGATGAGAAGGCTTCAAGTGAAGACTTCAAGAAGATGAAGACTTGAGTCTGTTTGGTTTTTAGAAGATTTTAATTTTAGATAAAATGTAAAGGATAGAATAGTTAGTGGATTGCTCAAGTACATATATACACACACACACACTCTTGATAGTTTTGTTTTTTTACAAAAGATTCTCTTTTAGAAAAAATACATGTTTGGTTTTTGGTATTCTAGTTTATATGTTTTAACCAAAATCATGTTTAAGTTTAATGTCAAAAACATAGATATTTCACCATGTTTGTATAGCGGATCATATCCATACACTCTATGCTTCAAATGAGTTTAAATATCTTGTTTTTGTATTTGGTGAAGTTTTAGAAAAACAAGTTTTGAAAAATCAAGTTTGGAAAAATACTGTTTTCATTTGAGCCAATATTTCCAAGTTACAAAAATAGTCCAAATCATTTGTAACATGCCTTGATTTTGTGCAAGCATATTTGTTTATCAAAGTATATTGGTAAAACTATTTTTGTAGATTTTCTGTGATTTTATGGGATTTTATGTGAGCCAAAAAGACCAAGTTTTAAATCCCTTTGACTGTGCTGCCTGGCTTCAGCCGGTCGACCGAGCGGTCGACCGAAGCCTGAAGGCGGACGATCGAGCGGTCAACCGACGTGCATAGACGTGCACGTCCAGTTCTGGCAGGAGGGCCGGTCGACCGACCCGGTCGACCGTCTAGCGAGCTCTGCTCTCTGGAAAGACCCCGGTCGACCGACCGGTCGACTGGATAGAGAGACTTGCTCTCTGTATCCTGGCCTCGGTCGACCGACCGATCGACCGATGGCTCAACGGTCTGAAATATGACTGTTGACCGGTCGACCGAGCGGTCGACCGACAGTTCTGTCAGGCCTCCAACGGCTAGTTTTTGGAGCCCTATAAATTGGGCCATTTGGGGGCTGTTTTGATTAAGATTTGAAGAATAGTTTTGGGCTAGTTTTTCCATTCTTTTCAGTGGTTATATCCACTAGTTTTAGAGCTTCATTTTCAAATCAAAAGAGAGTTTTTATCAAGAGTGTTAAAAGTGATTCTTTGAGTTTTCCTCCACAATTTTCATCCTTGTTTTCTCACACACCCACTTGAGCTATCCATTGCTATATCTACCTATAGGGTTTTGTTGTGAGAGTTTTTATTGGTAATCAAAGTGTTTAGATCACCAAGAGATCATTTCTTGTACTTTGAGGAGGCGGACAAGTGTGTTCGCGGTTGTTTAGAGTTCGTGTGTGAACTCTTGGTTTGAGGTGCGGCCTCGGCAAGCTTGTGGGGCTTGCGGTGTGTACGGGCTAGAGAGTCCGAGAGCTTGTAGGTGTTGCGGCACCGAGGAGTGATCCATTGGGATCGATTTTAGTGGAAATCCTTCGTGTGTCGAAGGCGGGGATGTAGAGCAAGTGTGCTCGAACCTCGAAACAAATCCCTTGTGTTTGCGATTGCTCACTCTCTCTTTGTCTTTTGTTGATATCTTGCATGCTATTACTTGTCTTATCTTTACATGCTTGATATATTGTGTGCTTAATTGATATATGCTTGGGGATTGTTTGCTAACACTTGTATTCAACCAAGAGAGCCAACGCGGCACCTCAACCCTTATCTAGGGGAATCTAGAGGAGTTAGTGCAGAGCCCTTCACGGGGAATTCGGCTACACTCTTGTGTTATACGTGGTGTTTAGTTTAAATATTGTAATAGTTTTTAATTTCGCATTATTTGGCATTTAGTGACCATTAGATTAGCCATCACCTATTCACCCCCCTCTACGTGATTCTACAATTGGTATCAGAGCCAAGTGCTCTGAATTTGGGTCTTACAACCTAGAGTTAAAGATCCTCATTTTAGGCTAATCACAATATTTTTGTACACACACCATGAACTTCATGTCACCACCCATGTTTGACATTCTTAACATCCCTATATGGAAGATGAAGATGTCCTTGTACCTCAAAGCCCTAGGCATTCATGTTTACCTTGCCATCACTAATGATTATTGTTTAAATGGCAAGAATTTTAAGGCTAATGCAAAAGCCTTAAATGCTTTAAAGTCTACCGTATATGATGATTATTTATCTAGGGTTTCTAATATTGATTCAGCTTTTGTAGCATGGAACACCCTCATCTCCCTTGGCGAAAAGGATCTATATTATGCCGGGAGCGATTCGGATGTTGGAAGTGACGTCTCCAACAAGTGCTATATGGTCCAAGGGGATAACCCCCTTGAGGTAACAACCGAATCCGAGGTAGAAGATAATGACATGTCATATGATGAACTTGCTTCATTTTGTCAACAACTATTAGAGAAATATGACATGCTTAAGAAAGATAATAAAAATTTGAAAAAGAAATTTGATTGCATGCTTAATGAAAAAGATTCATTAGAAAATAAGGTTGCATGCATTGAAAAAGAAAATGAATTTTTGAAAAATGAGAATGTTTCTTGCTTTCAAAATTAGATGATCTTTGTGAAGGAAACACAAATTTGAAAAATAAAATTGTTTTGGTGGAAAAACAAAAGGAAGTTATTTTTTCAAGAAAACTCTTGTTTAAAAAGAAAAATTTGTGAAAAAGAAAAAGAAAGTTTTTCTAAAAAGAATAAGAAAAATGTTTCACATTCTCACCATGCTTTACATGCCACCATTGATGAAAGTGAGATTAAATTTTTGAAAAATAAAATTAATAGTTTGAGCTCTACTTTGAGCACATGTGCATTTAACCACACTAGATTGGAGTCTATATTTTCAAGAAACAAGCTCCACATTCTCATGCACATCATCATGCATATGCTTATGTTGCACGCCACGATCATACACATACACATAAGCATCATAAGGTGTACAAGTGTACACATTGTGGTCGCAAAGGCCATTTAGCAAAATTTTGTTTTGATAAGATAAATGCTTTAAATTTTGCTAATAAGAAAAATGTTTGGGTTCCTTACAAAGCTAACCCCCAAGGACCCAAAAGAAAATGGGTACCAAAATCCCCACCTTGTGTTTTTGATGTAGGTGAGGGCTCTCACACGACGTGAGAGGAATGGTGCCTTGATGGTGGATGCACATGGACATGATGGACTTATTTTTGGATGCATCGCTATCAAGGAGTTTTGGTGGGACGACCACCATGTTTGGAGTTTTGGAACATAGTTCCATAGTTGGTAACTATTTCTAAACTTCTTAGTTTAGTTTACATGCTTGTTCATATCATATTTTTAGCTTGTTCATGTGTTTTTGTGCTTCATGTGGTAAATACTAGTTTAAATGTAGTTTTTATCAAAACTTATTGTTATACATGTACAAATAGTGAACAACAAATTGATTTATATATGTTTGCACTTCATGTCCATTTGTACTCAATATATGCACATGTATAGCCTAGTTTTGATGATTCTTTTATTTATACTTGTTTTGTCAATTTTCATGTTTTACTTCATGTATATGTAATTTTTATTCAAATCTAATAAATATACATGTATACCCGTGAGTCTCTTGCCTTCATGCAAATTCCTTTAATAGACTCTTTTATGTTTGGGATATGTATGCATATTGTTAGATTTAGATAAATCATACATATACCTAGAAGCTTGTTTTTGTTTTAAATGAAAAATGAATGTACATTTTGATTTTGAACTTCATTGACTATTTTCATGAAAATGCTAGTTACATGATTTTTGAACACTCACACCTTATTTTGTTTATTCATGACTTTGTTTCATGATTATTTTTGATATTTATGGACCATGAGTGCTTAAATTTATGTGTATTTAGTATGATTCATGAAAAATATATGATTTGTTTTGAAGGATCTTTAACTAGTTTTTCAAAAATTAATTTAACTAGTTATTTATTCTTCAATGTTTATGAGATATCACATGATTCTATTATTGTTTCAATTGGTATCATTGAATCATTTCAATTGGTATCAATTTGATTCTATTTTTGTATATACTCATATTTTGTTTTCTTATATATGTATGTATCAATTTCATTTGGTATACTCATTTTTCATACATATATATGAGTTATTTGTGCTTGAGTTAAAATTATTTTATATGTTTAAAGCACAAAGTTGTTTATGATAAGAAAATAAAAATTTTAAAGAAAATTCTCAAGATTTGTTTTATTGAGAAAATTTAAAATTTTGTTTTATAAGAAAAATCAAAATATTTTGAGTTGTATTGCCTATATGCAAGGAGAGCTTAACATCTCTTCTACATATAGATTCATGTTGAGTGTATTGTATATTGAGGAGCTTGATAACTCTTCTTTTATGTGGTACACGTGTGTAGGGGGAGCTTCACATCTCCTCTTATGCATTACATAATTTGTGTTATGTGAATTGGGGCTTGTCATCCCTTCTTCATGTAATGCATATGTGTAGGAAAGTTAACTTAGCGTCTTCCTCTTCATGAATGTATATCGCATATAATCCTTTATTGATTGATTTATGTTTACCCCTTCATTGGTTCTTTGTTTCGGACAAACCCTTTGTTGATGATTGACAAAAAGAGGGAGAAGTATTTGAGATATATGCATGTTTCCTTACTTAAGGGGAGAAGTATTTGTTTTCCTTACTTAAGGGGGAGTAGTTTTTATGTTATACATATATGTTTTGTTTTGCAAATAGGAGGAAAAGAATTTGATTTGTTTTATGCTTGATTGACATGTTTATCTCCTAGATTTGCATACATGTTTATGAGTATACATTGCATATTTATTTGTTTATTTTGTATGCATGAGTTAAGGGGGAGCTTCTTTGGAGCTTTACTTTAATCCATGCATATATAACTTCATGAGTTTTGTCATCATCAAAAAGGGGGAGATTGTTGGCCCGAAGGCCTATCACTCTAGTTTTGATGATGATTAACTTATATAGTTATAGTACTAATGATCTTGTGTTTAATTAGTAACAAATTTATGATCAAGATCTTAGTAGGTGCATAGTTTCAACAAAGGATTTGAAGTCAAGTTTTGGAGATAGCACGGTTTGATCCAAGAGCCATTGGATCGTGTTTGGACCAAGTCAAGAAGATGAGAAGGCTTCAAGTGAAGACTTCAAGAAGATGAAGACTTGAGTCTAGGTTTATTTTTAGAAGATTTTATTTTTAGATAAAATATAAAGGATAGAATAGTTGGTGGATTGCTCAAGTACATATACACACACACTCTTGATAGTTTTGTTTTTTACAAAAGATTCTCATTTAGAAAAAAATACATGTTTGGTTTTTGGTATTCTAGTTTATATGTTTTAACCAAAACCATGTTTAGTGTTTAATGTCAAAAACATAGATATTTCACCATGTTTGTGTAGTGGATCATATCCATATACTTTATGCTTCAAATGAGTTTAAATATCTTGTTTTTGTATTTGGTGAAGTTTTGGAAAAATAAGTTTTGAAAAATCAAGTTTGGAAAAATACTGTTTTCATTTGAGCCAATATTTTCAAGTTACAAAAATAGTCCAAATCATTTGTAACATGCCTTGATTTTGTGCAAGCATGTTTGTTTATCAAAGTATATTGGTAAAACTATTTTTGTAGATTTTCTGTGATTTTATGGGATTTTATGTGAGCCAAAAAGACCAAGTTTTAAATCCCTTTGACTGTGCTGCCTGGCTTCAGCCGGTCGACCGAAGCCTGAAGGCGGTCGACCGAGCGGTCGATCGACGTGCACAGACGTGCACGTCCAGTTCTGGCAGGAGGGCCGTCGACCGACCCGGTCGACCGTCCAGAGAGCTCTGCTCTCTGGAAAGACCTCGGTCGACCGACCGGTCGACCGGACAGAGAGACTTGCTCTCTGTATCCTGGCCTCGGTCGACCGACCGGTCGACCGATGGCTCAACGGTCTGAAATATGACCGTTGGCCGGTCGACCGGGCGGTCGACCGACAGTTCTGTCAGGCCTCCAACGGCTAGTTTTTGGAGCCCTATAAATTGGGCCATTTGGGGGCTGTTTTGATTAAGATTTAAAGAATAGTTTTGGGCTAGTTTTTCCCATTCTTTTCAGTGGTTATATCCACAAGTTTTAGAGCTTCATTTCCAAATCAAAAGAGAGTTTTTATCAAGAGTGTTAAAAGTGATTCTTTGAGTTTTCCTCCACAATTTTCATCCTTGTTTTCTCACACACCCACTTGAGCTATCCATTGCTATATCTACCTGTAGGATTTTGTTGTGAGAGTTTTTATTGGTGATCAAAGTGTTTAGATCACCAAGAGATCATTTTTTGTACTTTGCGGAGGCGGACAAGTGTGTTCGCGGTTGTTTAGAGTTCGTGTGTGAACTCTTGGTTTGAGGTGCGGCCTCGGCAAGCTTGTGGGGCTTGCGGTGTGTACGGGCTAGAGAGTCCGAGAGCTTGTAGGTGTTGCGACACCGAGGAGTGATCCATTGGGATCGATTATAGTGAAAATCCTTCGTGTGTCGAAGGCGGGGATGTAGAGCAAGTGTGCTCGAACCTCGAAATAAATCCCTTGTGTTTGCGATTGCTCACTCTCTCTCTCTCTTTGTCTTTTGTTGATATCTTGCATGCTATTACTTGTCTTATCTTTACATGCTTGATATATTGTGTGCTTAATTGATATATGCTTGGGGATTGTTTGCTAACACTTGTATTCAACCAAGAGAGCCAACGCGGCACCTCAACCCTTATCTAGGGGAATCTAGAGGAGTTAGTGCAGAGCCCTTCACGGGAAATTCGGCTACACTCTTGTGTTATACGTGGTGTTTAGTTTAAATAGTTTGTAATAGTTTTTAATTCCGTATTATTTGGCATTTAGTGACCATTAGATTAGCCATCACCTATTCACCCCCCTCTAGGTGATTCTACATACTCTACTCTACTAGTTTTAATAACAAGATATAGGCATCATTAAAAGTGTTAAGCTTATCCTAAATTCATTTGTAGAAAGTACTTGGATGCATCATAGGAATAGGTTGAAGTCAAGCTCCTAAGTACCTACTCGCAGAGTCAATCATAACTAGTTTTTCCTCTTGAATTTAGTCAGTGGGATCTCCAGTCGCTAAGTGAGATTTTCATTAAGCTGACTTGGTAAGGTTAAACTTTTAATTTCATTCCTCTCGATGCGCAGTTTATACGCTCTCCATTTAAACTTTTAGTAAACGGATCCTCTAGATTATCTTTTGACGATACAAAGTCAATAGAGATAATTCTATTTGAGAGAAACTGCTTAACAGTATTATGTTTACGACGAATGTGTTTAGACTTACCATTATATATAAAATTTTGTGCCCTAAATATCGCTGCTTGATATTGCAGTGAATACATATGGCAGACACTGGCTTGAGCCGTAATGGTATATCTTCTAAAAATTTTCGAAGCTATTCTGCTTCTTCTCCAACCTTATCTAAAGCTATAAATTCAGATTTCATTGTGAAATGGGCAATACATGTTTATTTGGAAGAATTTCAAGATACCGCTGTGCCTCCAAGAGTAAAAACATATCCGTTAGTTAATTTTGATTCATCAGAATCTACAATCCAATTAGCATCACTGTACCTTTCAAGTACATATAGATATTTCCTATATTTTAAGGCATACTCCCTAGTTTTAAATACACAGCCTACTACTCGTAGTAGAGCAGTCTAATGATCATCATTAAGAGTACTAGTGTATCTGCTTAGTTTGCTTGCAGCGTAAGAATATTAGGTCTAGTGTAATTCATTAAATACATTAGACTACTGATAATCTGAGAATACTCCGACTGTCGTATTGCAGTTCCTGTATTCTCACGAAGGTGGATGTGTGAGAGAAAAGGATTCATATTCTCTTTTATCCCATGTTTCTTAAATCTTTCTATCATCTTATCTACGTAATGAGATTGAGATAGATTGAATCCATCTGGTATTCTTATAATTTTAATTCTTAAAATTATATCAGCAACACCCAGATCTTACATATCAAAATTGTTGGATAGCATATGTTTAGTAGACTTAATAACCTCAATATTGTCCAAGTATCAACATATCGTCTACATAAAGACAAACAATGATACATGCATTTCTAGCTGTCTTAGTGTAAACACACTTGTCGCATTCATTGATAGCGAATCTATCTTTGATCATAACACAATCAAATTTCTCATGTCATTATTTTGGAGCTTGTTTTAAACCATATAAGAATTTTACCAATTTATAAACTTTATATTCTTGATCTTTGATTATAAATTCTTCAAGTTGCCTCATGTATATTTCTTCATTTAAGTCACCATTTAGAAATGCAATCTTGACATCCATTTGATGAATATCTAAGTTGTGCAATGCTGCAATCACAATTAACATCCGGATGGATGTTATTCTTGTTACTGGCGAATAATTATCGAAGTAGTCAAGTCCTTCTTTCTGTTGATTACCTTTGGCTACTAATCTAGCCTTATATTTATCAATAAATCTATCGGATTTTAATTTTCTTTTGAAAATCCACTTACTCCTGATTGATATACTATCAGGAAGCAAGTTTGCCAATTCCCAAGTGTGATTACTTAGGATGAATTCTATTTCACTGGTTACAGTTTCTTTTCATTTTTGTGCTTCTGGAGTAGATATAGCCTCTTTAAATGTTTGAAGCTTGCTTTCAAGCGCATATGCTACAAAGTCTGGACCAAAAGATTTTGAGATTCTTGATCTCTGACTCCTTCTTGGTTCAACTTCTGCATTAACAATAGGTCCACTAGGTCCTTCATCCCTAAATACTGTTTCATATGTTCTTTTTTCAGAGGTTTTATTTTCTCCCGTTTATACGGAAAGATGTCTTCAAAGAACATAGCATCTCTAGATTCGATAATTATGTTTACATGAATATCACGTATTTCTGATTTGTATACCAGAAATTTATAGGCACCGCTATTCAAGGCATATCCTATGAAAACGCAGTCCATAGTTTTCGTTCCCAACTTGGTCTTTTTAGGTAGTGGGGCCAATACCTTTGCAAGGGTGTTGGCCCAAGGGTACAATCACCCGGTATTTGAGTTTTGATGATTACAAAACATATATAGTTATTTGTACTAATCTGTTTAAGATTGTTTCAGGGTTCTAAGAATTCAAGATGTTTTCTTCCCTAAAGAAAGGTGGTGATTGACTCAAGTTGACTCACTACGGGATCAAGATTTTAAGTTACTCAACAATGCCTATGGAAAAGCCCATATTGAAAATCTTGTAGTCACCTAGAACCATTGTAAGAATTAGTATGTTAAAGAGTTAAGATATGATAGTTGTGCTCAAGAAAACACACACACAAATATACTTTTCAAAATACAAGATTTTGGCTTTGTTGGTTTTGGTGCATGGTTGATTGATATACATGTCTCAAAATATTTCAAATTTTATATCTAGTTTAAAACATGTATTTCATCCTCTATAGCATGCTACTTAAACTTCAAACCATTTAAAAATATTTTAAAAATTATTCAAGATTCAAAATTTCCTTCTTAGATTCTGTTTCAGGCCTTTACGGTCGACCGGGCGGTCGACCGAACCTATTTCAGGCCAGATCGTCGACCGTCCGGTCGACGGGCCTTGTGGCCTTGGGCGTACACGTCTGTACACGTCTGCCGATCGACCAGGCCAGTCGACCGACAGACCTTGCGGTTGACCGACCGGTCGACCGACTGCAAGACCCTAACTCTCAGATTTTGTCGGTCGACCGGCCCGGTCGACCGACAGTTCAAAATTTCTTTCTTGTTTAGCCGGCGGTCGACCGGACCAGTCGACCGAAGCCAACGGCTCTTTTGCCATGTGGCTTGCCGGTCGACCGGCCCGGTCGACCGACAGCCGTCAAGAAGCCCCAACGGCTATTTCTTGAAATCTGTTTTGTTTTTAATGATTCCTACAGCTATTTTTGAGTTCCTAGTAGCTAAAATCTACCCTAATGACCTAGAATCTATTATGAATGGCATTTATCCATTCCCTATGAATAGAGATCATTGGTCCCTTGTTTTTCACAAGAAAAATCTCCATTGTTTCAAGTTTTTCAAAAAGAGAAGAAAAGTTTACTTGCATTCATTTTCAAAGTTCTTTCATTTGCAAAAGTTTTCAGTTGGTTTACAAGTTCTTTTTACTTCTTTATAACTGAAATTTTTCTCACTTTACTTTTTGAGCTAAAAATCATACTCCACTCTATAAGAAGTTGTAAGAGAGAGTTTGTGATTTTTTGATCACCAAGTGACTTGTATTTCATTGTGTTGAGATCCCTCTTGTGTAGAGGTTGGATTTGTTGGAGTTGGGTACTCCGGTCTTGTGTAGACCAATTGTAATCCCCTTGGGTGTAAAGGTTCCCGTATGAAAATTCCCTTTGTGGATTTAGTGAAAATCCTTCATAGTGGTGAAGGCGGGGACGTAGAGCAGTTGCTCGAACCTCAAACAAATTACTTGTGTTTGCGTTTGGTTTTCTTTTTGCTCTCTATTGCTATACACTCCTTACTTGTGTTATTACTTGTTTGTTCTTCATTATTGCACTCATTTCATTTACTTGCATTTTCAGTCTTTATTCATCTCAACAAGAAAATAATTGCGCGCCTCAACTCATAATCTAGAGGAATCAAAGAGGAGAAGCTCTAGAGCCCTTCAGGGGAATTCGGATTCAATTTCTTGTTTTGAGTGACCGCTTGCATCATTTATACTTACTTGTTTAAAAAGATCATTAGATTAGCATTAACACCTATTCACCCCCCTCTAGGTGTTTTTCAATTGGTATCAGAGCTTTGGTCTCTAGGTTCTTGGCTTAACATCCTTAGAGAGATCCTATATTGCTAATCACTCTATTCATATTTCATCCTCATACACTTAGTAAAAATGGCCGAAGGTATTAAGACCCCACTCAAGTTTAACTTCCCCATATGGAAGGTTAAGATGACCTTATTTTTGAAATCCTTAGGGAGTCGGGTTGCAAAGACGGTGACTAAACCATTTAGTACACCCCTTGGTGATGAGGATACTTGGTCCGACATTGCCACGAAAGAGTTTGACGCTAATGCTAGGGCACACTATGCCTTACTTCAAGCTCTTAATGACGATGATATTGTTAGAGTCATTCATTGTAAATCCGCATATGAGATTTGGACTCACCTTCTAGTCACTCATGAGAGAACTTCACAAGTAAAGAGGGCCAAAATTGACTTTTTTCGTTCCCAATATGAAAACTTTTCCATGCAAGAAAATGAAACCATAGATGATATGGTTACAAAATTTACAAAGATTACTAATGGTCTTTCTTCTTTAGGTGACGGCATTGACAACGACCAAAAAGTGAGGAAGATCATCCATGCACTCCCTCCATCTTGGGAAGTCAAAGCCACAACTTTGAAGGAGCTCAATGACAAGGAGGAAATGGAGCTCATCGGTCTCATTGAGAATCTCAAGACCCATGAGATGGAAAGAAAAGCAAGAAAAGAGATGGCTCCTCCAAAGAAGAAAGCAATCGCTTTCAAGAGCTCTTCCACCTACTCCAACGAAGATGATGAGGAAGAGGATTATGAAAATATTTCTCTTCTTGTAAAGAACGTTCGGAGAATGTACAACAAGGCCAAATTCCAAAATAGAAGGAGATGGCAAGGTAAAGAAGAGAAGAAAATTATTTGCTTCAATTGCCGGAAGCCGGTCACATAGTTGCGGAGTGTCTGAAAAATAAGGGCAAACCCTCCACCTCCAAGAAGCCATACAAGAAGAAAGCTTTAAAGGCTACTTGGGATTTGATTAGTCTCTAATTTTGCATAATTTTCATCACATTCTCACATTTACTTGATAATAAATTCTGCTAATAATACCTTCCTTGCTTGATTCTAGGTCCATGGTGTGCAAATGAAGAAGAAGACCTAAATCACCATTTAATTGGTGATTAAAAGCCTACAAACTAGCCATTGACTCTAGAGTGAAGATTTCATCATCCCAGGGCATCAAGTCGGAAATCCCGGGTGCCAGACAGTCAGAAGGCAGACTGGGCGACGCGTTGTCCAAAACTGGGCGCGCGCCGCCCTGTCTGGGCCGCGGAAACGCGGCCCATGCCGCGTTTTCGCGGCACTTTGGCGCGCGCGCGCTTCAGTTTTGGGCCACGTGCTGTGCACGTGGCCCCCTTTGCCCTGGTGCCTATAAAAGCCCCCCAGGGGTCTTCAGTGAGAGCAGATTAGAGTTTAAGCAAATTTTGTAATCTTATTTTTAGTTTGTAGTTGTTGTTATTCTTCTTCTAGTTTTAGGTTTTAGCCATTAAAGTGAAAGAGAGAGTGTGTAAAGTGTTGTATTTGAAGGGTGACAAGATAATACAAGTACTACTTCTCTTCCTTCTTTCATTTACTTGGCTTTGCATTTACTTTTACTTGTTGTAGTGTAACTTCTTTCTTCTCCACTTCTTCTCTTTTACTTTGTTGTAGTATAACTTCCTCTCTTTAACTTTTCTTTTCTTTTGTTTTCTTGTAGTGTAACTCCCTCTTTCCACTCCTTCTACTTTGTTGTTTCTTTTACTTTTATGGCTAACTAACTTTTTCATTTAGCATGGCTAACTAACTACTAACCCACTAATTTCTAACACTTGTTTGATAACCCGCATGAGTCAATAGTGCCAAACAAGCCTTGTGCAAATGAGAGCTATGGCATCTTAAGACGAGGGTTCTAACTCTAATTTACCTACAAGTATCTACTTTCTTATACTTCATACTTAATGAGTTTTGATGATCTATGAGTTGTATACTATACTTGTTATTGTAAGTTAGAGACTTTTCCTTTTAACTTTGCCTATACCGATAGTGCACTCGAGTCTTCCCTTATTCTCGCCTTCTATCGGATCTTGATAAGGGAATGTCCGAGTTTTTGCCGTGTAAGGCTAAGTTGTAGGATGAACTTTCACTCGATTTCCACGTGAATAGTTCCAACACACAAGGGTTGTGTTTGCCTATGATCCATCGTGAGGCTATCTTCAAAAAGTTAGAAATTAGTGGGAGCACTTAGTAGAAAGTTAGCCATGCATTTTTACAACTAAGAAAAAATCACTTTTACAAACCACAAAAACATTTTCCAACAATTCTTAAAAACAACTTCTTTCACTTTTCAATTCTTTATTTGGAAACAAGAACTTTCTTTCGTCTTGAACATAAAAGCCGCATCAAGCTTCCATCGCTCTCCCTCCTTGTGGATACGACCCGTATAGCCACTTCGCTACTACGGAAGAATCGCAAAAGCAGTAACATTAACCCACACTTCTTTCTCTTATTTTAGTACTTGCTTTTTGCCGGTCAAATTTTGGCGCCGTTACCGGGGAGGGAACGGCTTTATTGTTCACTACTAAAGATTGTTCTTTGTTTTCGTGTGTAGGAGAAAAACCAAGGAGCTTACTATCACGGGAAGCAAAAGAGGTGGCCAAGGACATTGCGCGAGGATTCATTTGCCCTCGGAAAAATTCGTGTAAAAGCGAGTTTTTCCGATTGGGGTACTAACAAACTCGTTTGTAGGGTTGCCGAGCGCCGCTAAAAAAAAGTGCTTTCAAAATTTCTAGTTTCCTTGGATGCTTTACCATATGCATGTGTAATAAATTCAACAGAAATTCACTTGTTGCTTAATTGAAATTTGGATTAGACCTTCGCATATAGGGCACGTGTCTATTTCAATTCATTTCAATTTCTGTTGAAGAGTGCTGGAGACAAGGTACGTGTGCATTCATATAGAATAGGACCAACATTTTGAAGTGATTTACCGCTTTGAGTGTTACCTTGTTGTGAATAAACTGTACACTTACACAATTGACTTTAAGGGCAAAACCCAAATAAGCAAGATAAGGTGGGGATTTCATCACCCTTCCTTAACCCAAAAATCATCTCCAAGTGCACTCACATTTTCCCAAGCCTTAACTAAAAATCAATAGACTTTGGCCCTAGGGATATCTCGGACTCACTAAGAGATTAACCGATGGTGGAAATTGTAAGAACTATACTACTGCAAAATCGGTGTGTAAGGAAAGTGGATTGAGAGGTAAAGCCTCGAAAGCTCCGTGGTTTGGCATAATTAGGCCCGTGGCTCTGCCCGGATACCTCCTCCCGAGCTTTGCCCTTTCCTGGCCGATTAGCTTGTAGTCGAGTTCCTGCAACAACCTTCCCCGAGAATCGACCAGTTAGGAGTCGTCTAGGTCCAGGTACCTTAGACTAAGGCTTGTGGTTGTTTTTCTTTCTTTTTGTTTGTTTTTAGTTCTTTTTCGATTGTTTGTTGTCTTCACGTTGGTTGTGGTGTGCTGCATGCAAGAGTGGGTGAGAGATCCGTCAACTTCCAGATTAACAAGAAACACTTCTCTACCCTTGCATCCAGAACCGGTGATGGCGTCACTTCAGGATAGATTTTACTCGATCAGAACTTCACTTCCATCTTGCATAAAACTTCCTGAAGCAAACGGTAATAATTTTGAGTTAAAGCCCCAATTCATTAACACTCTTCCCAAATTTCATGGTTTAGAATCAGAGGACGCATACTTCTTTGTTAGGGAATTTGAAGAAGTATGCCTCATGATGCGTATACCCCAGCTAGGAGACGATGCCGTTAGGTTACGTTTTATCCCTTTTTCCTTAAAGGACCTAGCTAAGAAGTGGTTGTACAGCTTGGCAGCAGATTCAGTCATGACCTGGGATGATTTCGTCAAGGCCTTCTTGAAGAAATTCTACCCATTCACAAGACTGCCCTCATTAGGAAGAACATCATGCAGTTTAAGCAAGACCCGAGCGAACCATTTTGGAGATACTTTGAGCGATTCAAAGATCTCCTCGCTCAGTGCCCTCATCATGGCGTGGAGAAATGGCGTCAATGCCAGATTCTCTACGATGGTCTAGATTATCAGACTAAGACCCTGTTAGAAACGATGTGTCAGGGAGGGTTCTTGCAGAAGGATGAGAATCAGGGTTGGGATTTGTTTGAGGATTTAGCGAAGAAAACCCTGCAATGGGAGCCAGCCTCGAAAAAACCTAGGAATTCACAATCTATAGCTTCAAGAGGAGGGCTCCTATCTCTAGAATCATCCATAGCTGCCGAGGCTAAGATTGCTACCCTGATGAGAAGGATAGAGGCTCTAGAAACAAAAGAGCCTGCTAGTGTCAACCAGATCAACCCACCACCAATTCACAATCCGGGTTGTTCGTATTGTCAGGCACCGAACCATGTCTTTGAAGAGTGCCCTGTTTTCCATGCCCAACAAGTGCCACCGGAACACATGAACGCGGCTTACTCACGGCCGCTTCACAACCCCTACTCGCAGACCTACAATCCCGGCTGAAGGAATCACCCAAATTTCTCCTGGGCCCCAAACAATCCTCCCAGACCTAATTTTTCCAACAACTTTCACCATCCTGCTCCTCCACCACCTTTTCCCAGTCAAGCCCCATCTTTCTCCTCCCAAGGCTCTCCAATGGAAAAGAAAATCAATAAATTGGAGGAGAGTATAGAGGCTTTCATTAAGTCCCAAGCCGCTTTTATGCAGAATCAGGGACAAACTCTGAACAGTCATTCACAGGCCATATCAAGGTTGGAATTGCAGATGAGCCAGTTAGCTAGCTCCCTAAGTGAGAGACCTAAGGGTACTTTGCCTAGTCAGCCACTAGTTAACCCAAAAACCTCCAACCAAGCATATGAAGTTTAGGATCCATCAATTAACCAGTGTAATGTTGTTCACACACTGAGATCTGGAAAGAAGGTAGACAACCAGGTCTACCAACAAAAGAGTCCAGTCCATCCTGATCCCACTCAAGCCTCCACCTCTGCTAGTTCCTCCCAATCCGCTCCACAGACATCTGACGAGGACAAAGCTGCTGAACAAGTTCACAAGCCTGTAGCACCCTTTCCCAATAGGCTTAGGAACAATAATAAAAATATGCACATGGAGAAAATGTTAGAGATGTTCAACCAGGTCAAGTTAAATGTGCCACTTCTAGACGCTATCCAACAAGTCCTGGCTTATGCCAAATTTCTGAAGGATATGTGTACTAAGAAGAGAAAGACCAATGTGCCCAAGAAAGTGTTCTTGGCCACTAATATAAGCAAAATTCTGTCTGGTCCCATTCCGGTGAAATACAAGGATCCCGGATGTCCCACCATTTCCTGCACCATAGGACAGACCGAAATCAGTAGAGCGCTTCTTGACCTAGGAGCAAGTATCAACTTGCTGCCTCTCTCAGTATACCAGCAGCTTGGGTTGGGCGAGCTAAGCCCAACTCGAGTCACCATTCAGCTAGCTGACCGATCTGTGAAGATCCCGAAGGGGGAAATCACAGACGTCCTCATCCGGGTCGGGGATTTCATTTACCCCGTTGACTTCATTGTGCTTGAGACCCAACCTGTGTCCAATCTTAGGTCTCAAACTTCCGTCATCTTAGGGCGCCCATTCCTTGCTACAGCCAATGCCATAATCAACTGTAGGAACGGGTCCATGCGATTAACTTTTGGAGATATGACGAAGGAAGTCAATGTCTTCAATCTTAGAATACAGCCTAGGGATGTCAATGATCAGACATTTGAGGTCAATTCTATTGAAAACCTGACCAGTGAGCATGAGGAATGCATGGAGATAGAAACTGAGGCAGAGTTTGATCTGGAGGCTGAGGATTTCAATTTAGACCAGATCGTAGATTCAGCAGTGGATTGGGCATCAAGCCCCTGTGTATCCCATCCTAGGATCGAAAGCCCAGAGATTCCCTCCAATGAAGCAACACCTTCCCTAGAGCTGAAAGCCCTGCCGAACATTTCAAGTACGCCTACCTGGGCGGAAAGGACACCTTGCCAGTCATCATAGCATCCCACCTGACTGAGCAACAAGAGGACAGCTTAATGTCTATTCTGGAAAGACATAGGGAAGCCATTGGATGGACAATGAAGGACATCAAGGGAATAAGTCCAGCCATAGTGCAACATAGAATCCATTTAGTTGATGAAGCAACCCCTAGGAGGGACCCACAACGCAGGCTTAACCCTCTCATGCAAGAGGCAGTGAAGGCTGAAATTCTGAAACTATTAGATAATGGGATCATTTATCCCATTTCTGATAGCCAATGGGTTAGCCCGGTTCATGCGGTCCCAAAGAAGGTTGGCTTTACGGTAGTAGAAAATGAGGAAAAAGAGTTGGTATAAACAAGATTGCCTACCAAGGTTCGTGTTTGTATCGACTACAGGAAGTTGAATGCTGCTACCCGTAAAGACCATTTCCCGCTACCCTTCATTGACCAAATGCTTGAGCGTTTGGCTGGACATGAGTACTACTGCTTTCTGGATGGGTACTCGGGATACAATCAAATCCCCATTGCTGCAGAAGACCAGGAAAAGACAACGTTCACTTGCCCGTTCGGAACCTTTGCTTATAGGCGCATGCCTTTGGATTGTGCAATGCTCCTGCAACGTTCCAACGGTGCATGCTTAGTTTGTTCTCTGATATGGTGGAACATTTTCTTGAGATTTTCATGGATGACTTCTCCATCTACGGAGATTCATTTGATCAATGTCTTCATCACTTAGAGTTAGTGCTACAAAGATGCATTGAGAAGAACCTAACTCTAAACTGGGAAAAATGTCATTTTATGGTGAGACAGGGGATTGTCTTGGGCCATGAGATTTCGAGGAGAGGCATAGAAGTGGATAAGGCTAAGGTAGAAGTGATTGCTAAGCTCCCACCACCCAAAAGCATCAAGGATATTAGATCCTTTTTAGGGCATGCTGGGTTCTACCGACGGTTCATTAAGGACTTTAGCAAAATTGCGAGGCCCTTAACTAACCTGCTCGCTAAGGACGTGCCCTTTGACTTCAATGATGAATGTTTCAAGTCTTGGGAGAGGCTTAAGCAAGAACTGATTTCTGCACCTATCATTTCTGCTCCTAATTGGGCCCAGCCATTTGAAATCATGTGTGATGCATCTGATTTTGCAATTGGTGCTGTTCTAGGACAGCACATCGATAATAGGCAGCACGTGATTTACTATTTGAGTAGGACCTTGAATGACGCCCAACAGAACTATACAACGACTGAGAAGGAATTCTTGGCCGTTGTCTTTGCGTTAGAAAAATTCCGGCCTTACTTGTTAGGTTCGAAAACGGTGATTTCCACGGATCACTCGGCTCTGAAATACCTCATGACCAAGAAGGAAGCAAAAGCCCGACTGATTCGGTGGATCCTTTTGCTTCAAGAATTTGACTTAGAAATCCGGGATAAACGAGGTATTGAAAATGTGGTTGCTGATCATCTTTCACGAATTCCAAATGCACCAACCATCCAAGCTCCGATCAACGAGGATTTCCCTGATGAGCACATCCTAGCCATTCTTAAGGAACCCTGGTATACTGACATCGTTAATTACCTGGCCACGGGACAATTACCCGCTGACTGGACAAAGCAAGACCAATACCGCTTCTTTGCCCAAGTACGGTACTTCTTCTGGGAAGAACCGTATCTTTTAAGTATTGTCCAGACCAAATAATTAGATGATGCATACCCGAGGAGGAACAGAGGAGTGTGCTCAGCTTTTGTCATGATCTTGCATGCGGAGGACACTTCGGTCCCGTAAGACTACAGAGAAGGTTCTACAAAGTGGGTTCTACTGGCCCACTTTGTTCAAGGATTCATATCATTTTTGCAAGTCATGTGCAAATTGTCAGAAAATCGGGAAAATTTCTAGCAGAGACATGATGCCCCTGAACCCGATCCTTAAAGTTGAAATCTTTGATGTTTGGGGTATCGATTTCATGGGGCCATTCTCCAACTCCTTCGGTAACCAATTCATTTTGGTTGCTGTTGATTATGTCTCTAAATGGGTAGAAGCTGTGCCGACCAAGACGAATGACAACAAAGTGGTTGTCAAATTTCTTAAAGATAACATCTTCTCCCGATTTGGCACCCCGAGAGCGATAATTAGTGATAATGGATCACATTTCTGCAACAGAGTTTTTGAAACTCTGATGCGAAAATATTCCATCAATCACAAGTTATCAACCCCGTATCATCCCCAGACAAATGGGCAGGTAGAAGTCACCAACCGACAGATCAAGCTCATTCTGGAAAAGGCTGTCGGACAAAACCGAAAGGATTGGTCGGTTAAGCTCAATGATTCATTGTGGGCTTACCGTACCGCATTTAAGACAGTTCTGGGGATGTCTCCTTACAGACTCGTGTTTGGAAAAGCCTGTCATCTGCCGGTAGAATTAGAACACCGGGCCCTCTGGGCAATTAAGCAACTCAACTTTGAGCAATTAAGCAACTCAACTTTGACCTGACCAAGGCCGGTGAACTTAGGAAACTGCAGATTTCTGAATTAGAGGAGATACAGAATGAAGCTTATGAGAATGCACGAATCACTAAGAGCAGGACTAAACTTTTCCATGACCAATTCATAACCCGGAAGAACTTTGCCCCGGGAGATAGGGTTCTGCTGTACAATTCTAGGCTTCATATTTTTGCGGGGAAACTAAAGACTCGTTGGTCGGGACCATTCATTGTGCGCACTGTTTTCCCACACGGTGCTGTGCTTATTGCAGACCCTAAAAATCACACGGAATTTAAAGTGAATGGGCAAAGACTGAAGCCCTTCTTGACCACTGAGCCGATGATTCCAGATGATAGTGTGACTCTTTTTTGTCCCGTCATACACCTAACCCCAACAAACAACCGAAAAAAAAATTGTTCATATGCTTACCCGTGTACATTCTTTTGACATTTCTTTCGCCTATTCGCACTTGGCCGACCCATGTCCACGATGACGGTAACATCATTCCTTCCCCGTATTTATTGCATTTGCATTTCCATATGCATTCATGAGGACAATGCATTAGATAGGTGGGGGGGTGCTAACACTTTTCTTTTTCTTTTTCTTTTTTCTTTTTCTTTTCAAAAAAAAATCTCAGATTGAAAAGAAATTTCATACTCTTTATAAAAAATACCAAAAGACTGTAGGAATTACGGGAACCTTAGTAATAAATCTTTATTTTTGCCTAAGTAAATAAGAAAGAATAGTTTGACTAAAAAGATAGGAAGGATAAGAAAAATAACTCATACCTTTTTTTGCCTTAGTAGAATATGCATAATTCACACATACATGCTTGGGATTTAGAGACACAACTCTGAAAAAAAAAAGCTGGATAATTGTGCCTTAAGAAGCATGATTACTCACGCCAAAAAAATAAAAAAAACAAAACACAAAGCTGGATAATTGTGCCTCAAGAAGCATGATTATTCACGCCAAAAATTTATATAAATAAATCTTGATTTCGTGGCCTATTCCACTTGCATATTTGACCTGAAAGGTGTTTTTCCACCGGTGCCCTAAGACCATCTGGTTTGAGAGTCATCGGTTTCATATGTGCTACATAAGTGAAGTAGAAAGCCTAATGGAACCAGGATTAATAAGTAAACATTAATAAAATAAGTATTCAAAGTTGAGTTGAAAAATCCCAAGCACATCACACTTACACAGTATGCATATCTATCTAAAGCAAAATAAAAGAATGAGTTAGAAGTACAAGATCCTTTCTAAATTAAAAAAAAATCATAATTCTTCTTTTATGAAGGCTAAAATATAAGAGGACTTATGAGGGTTAAACCTAATTCTTACATCATTCGGTCATTTTTACTTAGATGATTGAAAGTTCTTTTTCATGTATTTATATATATTTAAATATATATATATTCTAATAACTAAATTCTTTTCATTACTTATGGATTTTGTGGGTGCAATCCGCTGAAAACCCTCAGGAGACAACACTCCTCCTCTAGGGGAAACCTAGAGGTTTAAAGGCTTGTTGCACATGCTCAGTGCAATCGCGTTACCTGCGAAAGTGGTATAATAATTTTCTTATTTTTGTTTGCTCGGGACGAGCAAAAAGATAAGTGTGGGGGTGTGATTAGTCTCTAATTTTGCATAATTTTCATCACATCTCACATTTACTTGATAATAAATTCTGCTAATAATACCTTCCTTACTTGATTCTAGGTCCATGGTGTGCAAATGAAGAAGAAGACCTAAATCACCATTTAATTGGTGATTAAAAGCCTACAAACTAGCCATGACTCTAGAGTGAAGATTTCATCATCCCAGGGCATCAAATCGGAAATCCCAGGTGCCAGACAGTCAGAAGGCAGACTGGGCGACGCGCTATCCAAAACTGGGCGCGCGCTGCCCTGTCTGGGCCGCGAAAACGCGGCCCATGCCGCGTTTCCGCGGCACTTTGGGCGCGCGCGCTTCAGTTTTGGGCCACGTGCTGTGCACGTGGCCCCCTTTACCCTGGTGCCTATAAAAGCCCCCCAGGGGTCTTCAGTGAGAGCAGATCAGAGTTTAAGCAAATTTTGTAATCTTGTTTTTAGTTTGTAGTTGTTGTTGTTCTTCTTCTAGTTTAGGTTTTAGCCATTAAAGTGAAAGAGAGAGTGTATAAAGTGTTGTATTTGAAGGGTGATAAGATAATACAAGTACTACTTCTCTTCCTTCTTTCATTTACTTGGCTTTGCATTTACTTTTACTTGTTGTAGTGTAACTTCTTTCTTCTCTACTTCTTCTCTTTTACTTTGTTGTAGTATAACTTTCTCTCTTTAACTTTTCTTTTCTTTTGTTTTCTTGTAGTGTAACTCCCTCTTTCCATTCCTTCTACTTTGTTGTTTCTTTTACTTTATGGCTAACTTACTTTTTCATTTAGCATGGCTAATTAACTACTAACCCACTAATTTCTAACACTTGTTTGATAACCCGCATGAGTCAATAGTGCCAAACAAGCCTTGTGCAAATGAGAGCTATGGCATCTTAAGACGAGGGTTCTAACTCTAATTTACCTACAAGTATCTACTTTCTTATACTTCATACTTAATGAGTTTTGATGATCTATGAGTTGTATACTTTACTTGTTATTGTAAGTTAGAGACTTTTCCTTTTAACTTTGCCGATACGATAGTGCACTCGAGTCTTCCCTTATTCTCGCCTTCTATCGGATCTTGATAAGGGAATGTCCGAGTTTTTGCCGTGTAAGGCTAAGTTGTAGGATGAACTTTCACTCGATTTCCACGTGAATAGTTCCAACACACAAGGGTTGTGTTTGCCTATGATCCATCGTGAGGCTATCTTCAAAAAGTTAGAAATTAGTGGGAGCACTTAGTAGAAAGTTAGCCATGCATTTTTACAACTAAGAAAAAAATCACTTTTACAAACAACCAAAACATTTTTCAATAATTCTTAAAAACAACTTCTTTCACTTTTCAATTCTTTATTTGGAAACAAGAACTTTCTTTCGTCTTGAACATAAAAGTCGCATCAAGCTTTCATCGCTCTCTCTCCTTGTGGATACGACCCGTATAGCCACTTCGCTACTACGGAAGAATCGCAAAAGCAGTAACATCAACCCACACTTCCTTCTCTTATTTTAGTACTTGCTTTTGCCGATCAGGATTCAGAGAGTGAATCCGATGAGGAAGTCGACACCGCCAACATGTGTTTCATGGCAAATGAAAGCACAAGTAAGGTAACTCCCGATACATCTATTGAAGATTGTGAATTATCTATAGATGAATTAGGAGAAGCTTTTGAAGAACTATCTCATAACTATGATTTTCTCAAAAAGAAATATTTAAAATGAAAAAGGAAAATGAATCACTTAACCACAAAATTTTCATTCTCACAAAAAAAAAGATGATTTGTTTTCAAATCTCATTTCTACTCAAAAGAATTTTGATGCCTATAAAATTTCTTGCAAAGGTAAATTTTCACAAATTGATGAAAATGAGATTTCCATGCTAAAGAAGAAATTGACTCATTAGGAGAAGTTTTAAAGAAATGTGAATTTGATAAAACTAGACTAGAGGCTATGTTTCCTATGAAACATGTCTCAAGGAAACAATCACATGCTACACACACCCATGTTCATAAATCACAACCTTTACACTCACATCATGCTAAACACCCCAAACATGTCCACACTTCACACACTCTGTTGGCCCAATGGCCTTCCACTCTAGTTTTGATGATGATCAACACTCATGTAGTTATGTTTACTAATATTCTTGTGTTTCTAAGTTTCAGATCATTAACAGGATATTAGTTGGTGATTAGCTTCAACAAGAGGTGTTTGGAAGCTTTCCATGTTGATTCCGGTGCCAAAGCTTAAAGATCATACCTTTGCACTGGAGGATCACGCGTTGGGATCGAGTCTACTTGAAGATGAAGATCGTCAAGAAGACTTAGGTATCCTAGTTTAGATAGAGTTTTAGATCCATTTATAAAGCTTAGTTTAGTTGATATGCTCAGTGAACACAAAACACACACGTTTCATGATTTGGTTTTTTGGTTTTCATGAATAATAGATCAAAACAAGTTTACTTTATACCTATGTATATTAGATATGGTCTAGATATACATACATGCTTTAAACTTGCTAGACAAACTTATTTTGACTATCCTATTCATGTTTTGAAAAAATCAAGTTTGACAAAATACAAGGTTTGTTTTTGATAAAATTTGCAAGACTCAAAAATGAATTGATATGTTGATATATTGTCTTGAAATTTTTATCACATGTTTATGTTTTAACATAAAATGATAAAACAAGTTTTATGGAATTTTCAGAAATGATAAAAGGTTTTTATAAAATATTTTTCTCAAAATTTTCTGACCTTGTTTTGTGCTGACAGGCTGGTCGGTCGACCGTGACGGTCGACCGCACCAAGGGCCGGTCGACCGTTGCGGTCGACCGACGTGCACAGACGTGCACGTCTGTTAGGCACAGACACGGTCGACCGGGACGGTCGACCGAGTTGAGAGCTCTGCTCTCGGGTTTTTTCGGTCGACTGGGCCGGTCGACCGCAGTTGCCCAACGGTCATAATTCTGACCGTTGGCGGTCGACCGGGCCGGTCGACCGGCAGTCTGTCAGACTGCCAGCTCAGCCTAACGGCTAGTTTTGTATAGGGGCTATATAAACCCCATCTCTTTGGGGATTTTAAAAAAAAGTTTTCTAAGAGAAAATTTTCAGTTTTCTGAAGTGTTTAAAAGAGTTTTAAAAAGAGTTTTGAGCTTTAAACTTCTCATCTCTATTTGTTTTGGGTTTTTGGAAAATCAAAGAAAGCTAGGGTTTTGGGAGATTGTATTGATTTGCTTTTTCTATCTTCTACAAGTGATTCCCAAGAAGTTTTTCTTTGTTGCTTGTTTTCAAAAACACCTTGTTTCCACACTTGAGCTATCTTCTATCCTAAACTATTAGGATCTTTTTTTGTGGAAAAAGAAAAAGGAAAGAGGTTTGTGGTTGAAATATACCACTTGTTGTAAACCCTTGATTTCTTGAGTTGCTCCCTCTTTGTAGAGGTGGAGATTGTTGTATTGGGTTGTTGGTTTTGGATCCCTCTTAGGTAGAGGTGATTGTGTTGGTTGTAAACCTCTTCGGTAGAGGTGGTTGTTGTTGGTTGTTGGCCTCGGTGGAGGTTGTTGTTTGAGAGAGGAGTTTGGTACTCCTAGAGTTGCAAGAAATCCTCCTCGGTGGAGGTTCCCTCGGTAGGAGTTGAGGTAGTGGAAATCCTACACGGTGGTGTAGGCGGGGATGTAGAGCAAGGTGCTCGAACCTCGAAACAAATCTTGGTGTTTGCGTTTGATCCATTGTCTCTCTAACTCTCTCTCTTATTATTGTGCAAAGCATCATACTCATCATCATATCATACTTACTTGTGTTGAGCATTGATTCATTCATATCTTATACATTGCTTGTGTTGCCTTGCATCTTTTATATTGCAATTCATTCTTATATGCTTGGCTTGATTGTGTGTATTTCATATTGCTTGGATTGTTTGTGTGTGTGTGCCTAACTTATACTTATCCAACAAGAGCTTCACATAGCACCTCAACCCATTTCAAGGGGAATCAAGGGGAGTTAGTCCAGAGCCTCGCAAGGGAATTCGGCTACACTTGTTGTATTGTATTAGTTTGTGCATAATTTGCATTAGCTTCCACATTTAGCGCACTTAGTTTGCATTTAGTTTATTAGATAGCACTTACACCTATTCACCCCCTCTAGGTGTTTTTTCAATTGGTATCAGAGCTAGTGCTCCTGATACTTAGGCTTAACATCCTAGGAGTGATCCATTTGCTTGCTAATCTCATTTGCATTTGCTTGTTTGCACACATCTAGTTTATACCATGGACTTCATGACCCCATCTAGCTATGATCCTTCCAACATTGATATTTGGAAGTATAGGATGTCCATGTACCTAAAGACCCTAGGTTTGCATGTTTTCCTTGCGGCCACCAAGAGATGTTATCTTGGTGATTGCAATCATATATGGGCAAATGCACAAGCCCTAGAGGCTATTAGAAGCACTTTATCAAAAGAATATCTTTTACGTGTTTCTAATCTTGATTCGTTTTTGCAGTGTGGAACAAGTTGACATCAACCACCAACACCTCCAAGCTTCAAGTCCAAATCCAAGAAGAGGAATCTAGTGGAGAATCCAACTCTATATGCTACATGGTCCAAGGGAATGACTCCCTTGAAGTACATTCGGAATCTCAACTAGATAGTAATGATTGTGCTAGTTCTTCAAATGATTATGTTGATCCCATGCCTTAAATGAAGAATATCTATTGTGTGTGAAAAGTTAATAGAAAAATATAACGTGTTGAAAAAGAAAAGTCTAGATATTGAAAAAGAAAATAAGTGTTGCATTCTAGACTTGATTGTGTTTTGCAAGAGAAAGTTGAGGCCTTTAATGAAAGGGATTCATTGAGATCTCAATTGGAACTTGCACTAAAAGAAAATGAATTTTTAAAATTTAAAAATGATTGCCATGATCTTTTGAAGAAAAATGAAAACTTGTCTTCAAAAGTTGATTTTGTTTTAAAAGAGAATGTTGATTTGAAAAAAAAATTATTTCTATTTCAAATGATTTAGATGTGTGTTTAAAGAAAAATATTGTTTTGCAAAATAAGATGGATGCACATGTTTGCCATGCTAGTGTAGCTTCTTCATCTAGTCTACCTAATGCATGTACCTCTTCTTCTAGGATCAATGATGATATTTGTATGTTAAAGAAGAGAGTAGATTGTTTGGGCTCCACTATGAGCCAATGTGCCATGAACCACTCACGGTTGGAAATCTTGGTTCGAAAGAAACAAGTTCCATCCTTTATGCATGCACACCCATCACGGCATACACATGCTTCATACGGACACCATCAACACAAGTATGCTCATGTGTACACATGTACACATTATGGTCGTAAGGGCCATCTTGCTAAATTTTGTTTTGATAGATTACATACTACTAATTTAGCAAAGAAATTTGTTTGGGTTAGAGAAGGGACTAACCCCCATGGACCCAAAAGAGTATGGGTACCAAAGACCACCCCTCCTATTGTTTATGATGTAGGTGTGGGCTCTCACATGACGTGAGAGTGATGACACCTTGGAGTGGATGCGTTCCGGACTTAAAGGAAATCAATGGATGCATCACTTTTAAGGGAAGATTTGGTGGAGATGACCACCATGTTTTGGAGACAAGGAGAGTTGCTTCTTCGGTTTGGTAATAATCCTTTACTCCATTTATTGTTTACATGCTTTCCATGTTTTAATGTTTATAGCATGTTTTTGATGTCTATGGATTAGTATGTTCATTCCATGTTTATTAGATCCTTGACATACATGTATAGTATTTGAGACACACATGCTTATATAAACTCATATTTAGTGTTCTCACCTTTTGTTTAGCTATAATGTACATCATGAATCAAATACATGTGAATTTACATAGTAATCATGTTTTAGTTTTCTCATGATGATTTTTTGTTGTTTTATGCTTTATGTGGTATAAACTAGTTTAGATGTAGATTTTATCAAAACTTGCATGTATGCATGTACACATAGTGAGAACAAATTGACTTTATATGTTTGCACTTCATGCTCATTTGTACCACTATATGCACATGTAGAAGCTAGTTTTGATGATTCCTTCATTATACTTGCTATGCCTATTTTCATGTTTTTACTTCATGTATATGTATTTGAATTCAAACCTAATAAATATACATGTATACCATGAGTCTTTAGCCTTCATGCAAATACTTTTAAATAGACTCGTTTACGGTTGGGATATGTATGTATATTGTTAAATTTGGATGAATCATACATATACCTAGAAGTTTGATAAAAGAATTTTTGATGAATCTTTGCTTGTTTTATATAGCAAAATAATATTCGTGTTTGTTTTGATACTTCATGTTTTGAATATATGTTTAGATATTAGTTTTCATTAAGACTAGGAGTTATATTTGTACATATGATGGGCTACAAATAAATCTATATATGTTTGGGATTGAATGCTTGTTTGTTCCCATTAGATGTGCTAGTATAGTCTAGTTTTGATGATTCGTACATTTTAAACTTGTATTCCCATTTTGAATTTGTTTTGTGTTATGAGTTTGCATTTCATGTATATGTGCATTTGCCAAAAAAAAACATTAAGATATACATGTATACCCCTTGAGTCATTTGCCTTTCATGCAAATTTATATATTTGGACTCAATTGTGTTTAGGGATATGTATGTATACTTCATGTTGACAAACCATACATATACCTTGAAATGAAAATTGTTTTGATGAAAATTTAGCCTTACATGTTTTCATGTTTATGTGTCAATATTTAACTTCATGTATATGTCCATCTTATCCAAACTATTGACTATACATGAGTATCCTTTTTGAGCCACGTGCCTTAATGCATATATCTTGTGGACTCTTTATGTTTTAGATATGTATGTATACGTTAGTTTGTATTAGACATACATATGCCTTGA
The DNA here is from genome assembly GCA_038442645.1 of Agave tequilana. Lineage (NCBI taxonomy): Eukaryota > Viridiplantae > Streptophyta > Magnoliopsida > Asparagales > Asparagaceae > Agave > Agave tequilana. The sequence continues at coordinate 110,195 of JAVJIF010031545.1, read as the reverse complement.
AGATTAGATAGTTTTGATGATTCGTGTTTTAAGGATTAATTGAGCTTAATGAAATATTTTTTATGATTATGATCTTCACATATTATTTGTACACTCATATCTATTGCTCATGTTTTGTTCTCATGAGTTATGCTTTATTGGTTAGAGTGATGATTATCATGTGAATTTCAATTTTGTTTTATTCCTTACTTGAAGGATATCGTGCTAGTTAACAAGTTTTCCATTTAACTAGTTGCGGTGTTCTTCATTTTGGTAGTGATTTTCAAACAAAACTACATTTTCAAATCTATCTTTGAAAACCCCTACCTTTCAAGGGCGGTAGGATGGGAGATCATGTTCATGTATGCCCTAAATTGAAAATCTTTAAAACTTGAATTATGATTGGGTGGTAGATAATATGATGTATACACTTGAACTTATGGTTATGTCAATTGGTATCATTGAACTCTTTCAATTGGTATCATTTTGATCTTCTTGTATACTCATATATGTTTTGTATGTATGTATGCTTTAAATTCCAAGAATATCAATTTCTATTGGTATCTATTTTTCATACATATATATGTTTGTGTTTATGCTAGTGCTTGAGTTTCAATTTTGTTTAAAATTGATTACTTTTAAATTGTTATCAAGACTATGCATGACTTTAGTTTGTATTTCATGAAGGGGGAGAAAATGAGTATTTCATATTTTGTCTTTCAATTGGTATTTGTACTCCCATACTTTATGATTGACATTTCGAATTTGGTATCATATGTTTTCAAAATGAAATATATTCTTACAATTGATATCAAAATTTGTGTTTAGACATTCAAAATTTGTTATGTTGTGTTACAATTGGTAATATGTTATGTTTAATTACAATTGGTATCTCAAAATGTTATTTAAAGAAAATATTTAAAGTTTTAATTTGTATTTCCTATATGCAAGGAGAGCTTAACATCTCTCTTACGTATAGATTCATGTTGAGTATATTATAAATTGAGGAGCTTGACAACTCTTCTTTATATGATATACGTGTGTAGGGGAGCTTCACATCTCCTCTTATGCATTACATAATATGTGTTATGTGAATTGGGGCTTGTCATCCCTTCTTCATGTAATGCATATGTGTAGGGAAGCTAACTTAGCGTCTTCCTCTTCATGAATGTATATAGCATATAACATATATTGATCCTTGTTTTTGGTATCAAGATGCTTCATTGACATATTTTCAATTGATATCATGTTTTTAAGTCACCCCTTATTGACTTTGTTTTTGTTTTAGACAAAAAGGGGGAGAACATTGTCTTTTATTGTTTTGTTTGACATAAAGGGGAAGAAAGATTTTTACCCCTCGTTTTTTTATGGTTTTGATTACCCCTTTGTTGATGATTGACAAAAAGGGGGAGAAAGATTTATGAAGTTTTATATGCATGTTTATGTTTATGCATATATTATGTTTCAATATCAAGAATATTAAGTTTTATTGGTATATAGAGCTTGCTTTGTAATTGGTATCTAGAGCTTACTTTGTTTGAATATTCCATTTAATATCTAGAACCATTTATTGTTTATGCATATGCATGATTCATGTTTAATATTCATTGCATATATTTATTGTTTATCCCTATGCATGAGTTAAGGGGGAGCTTATTTTAATCCATGCATATATAACTCCATGAGTTTTGTCATCATCAAAAAGGGGGAGATTGTTGGCCCAATGGCCTTCCACTCTAGTTTTGATGATGATCAACACTCATGTAGTTATGTTTACTAATATTCTTATGTTTCTAAGTTTCAGATCATTAACAGGATATTAGTTGGTGATTAGCTTCAATAAGAGGTGTTGGAAGCTTTCCATATTGATTCCGGTGCCAAAACTTAAAGATCATACCTTTGCACTTTGAGTATCACGCGTTTGGGATCGAGTCTACTTGAAGATGAAGATCGTCAAGAAGACTTAGGTATCCTAGTTTAGATAGAGTTTTAGATCCATTTGTAAAGCTTAGTTTAGTTGATATGCTCAAGTGAACACAAAACACACACGTTTCATGATTTGGTTTTTTGGTTTTCATGAATAATAGATCAAAACAAGTTTACTTTATACCTATGTATATTAGATATGGTCTAGATATACATACATGCTTTAAACTTGCTAGACAAACTTATTTTGACTATCCTATTCATGTTTGGAAAAATCAAGTTTGACAAAATACAAGGTTTTGTTTTTGATAAAATTTGCAAGACTCAAAAATGAATTGATATGTTGATATATTGTCTTGAAATTTTTATCACATGTTTATGTTTTAACATAAAATGATAAAACAAGTTTTATAGAATTTTCAGAAATGATAAAAGGTTTTTATAAAATATTTTTCCCAAAATTTTCTGACCTTGTTTTGTGCTGACAGGCTGGTCGGTCGACCGTGACGGTCGACCGCACCAAGGGCCGGTCGACCGTTGCGGCCTACATACGTGCACAGACGTGCACGTCTGTTAGGCACAGACACGGTCGACCGGGACGGTCGACCGAGTTGAGAGCTCTGCTCTCGGGTTTTTTCGGTCGACCGGGCCGGTCGACCGCAGTTGCCCAACGGTCATAATTCTGACCGTTGGCGGTCGACCGGGCCGGTCGACCGGCAGTCTGTCAGACTGCCAGCTCAGCCTAACGGCTAGTTTGTATAGGGGCTATATAAACCCCATCTCTTTGGGGATTTTAAAAAAAGTTTTCTAAGAGAAAAATTTTCAGTTTTCTGAAGTGTTTAAAAGAGTTTTAAAAAGAGTTTTTGGGCTTTAAACTTCTCATCTCTATTTGTTTTGGGTTTTTGGACAATCAAAGAAAGCTAGGGTTTTGGGAGATTGTATTGATTTGCTTTTTCTATCTTATACAAGTGATTTCCCAAGAAGTTTTTCTTTGTTGCTTGTTTCCAAAAACACCTTGTTTCCACACTTGAGCTATCTTCTATCCTAAACTATTAGGATCTTGTTTTTGTGGAAAAAGAAAAAGGAAAGAGGTTTGTGGTTGAAATATACCACTTGTTGTAAACCCTTGATTTCTTGAGTTGCTCCCTCTTTGATAGAGGTGGAGATTGTTGTATTGGGTTGTTGGTTTTGGATCCCTCTTAGGTAGAGGTGATTGTGTTGGTTGTAAACCTCTTCGGTAGAGGTGGTTGTTGTTGGTTGTTGGCCTTGGTGGAGGTTGTTGTTTGAGAGAGGAGTTTGGTACTCCTAGAGTTGTAAGAAATCCTCCTCGGTGGAGGTTCCCTCGGTGGGAGTTGAGGTAGTAGAAATCCTACACGGTGGTGTAGGCGGGGATGTAGAGCAAGGTGCTCGAACCTCGAAACAAATCTTGGTGTTTGCGTTTTGATCCATTGTCTCTCTAACTCTCTCTCTTATTATTGTGCAAAGCATCATACTCATCATCATATCATACTTGCTTGTGTTGAGCATTGATTCATTCATATTTTATACATTGCTTGTGTTGCCTTGCATCTTTTATATTGCAATTCATTCTTATATGCTTGACTTGATTGTGTGTATTTCATATTGTTTGGATTGCTTGTGTGTGTGTGTGCCTAACTTATACTCATCCAACAAGAGCTTCACATAGCACCTCAACCCATTTCAGGGGAATCAAGGGGAGTTAGTCCAGAGCCTCGTAAGGGGAATTCGGCTACACTTGTTGTATTGTATTAGTTTGTGCATAATTTGCATTAGCTTCCGCATTTAGCGCACTTAGTTTGCATTTAGTTTCTTAGATTAGCACTTACACCTATTCACCCCCCTCTAGGTGTTTTTTCACACTCATCATGCATTCATGTATGGTAAAGTTTATGCATGCACATATTGTGGCCGTAAGGGTCATTTTGTTAAATTTTGCTATGATAGGATAAATGCATCACATAATCATATGTGGGTTCGTAATGCTAACATTCAAGGACCCAAGAAAATTTAGGTACCAAAGTTAACAAATTTGTTAAATGATGTAGGTACATTCCAAAGCTTAAAGACGTAGGGAGCGGTGGTATCTTGATAGTGGTTGCTCAAGGCACATAACTTGGGATATCAACAACTTTGCAATCCTATCAAGATACCAAGAAGGTGGCACCGTCACTTTCGGAGATGACGCCAAAGGAAAAATCATCAGTATAGGTAACATTAAACTTGGTACATCTCCTATAATAGAAAATATTGTTTTAGTTGATGGCCTCAAGCATAATCTCTTGAGTGTTAGTCAACTTTGTGATAAAGGTTTTAATGTGATTTTTGATGATTTAGCTTGTAGTGTAATTGATAGACAAAAAAATGCATGTATATTTTTCGGATTTCGTGAAAACAATGTATACATGATTGATATGTCTAATATGTAATGCAATGCTACTTATTTGAATGCCTTCAATGATGACTCTTGGTTATGGCATAGGAGATTAGGCCATATTTCTTTTGACCATCTATCTAGATTAAACAACAAGGAAATGGTGAAAGGTATACCTTGCTTGAAATTTGAAAAGGACCGCATTTGCTATGCGTACCAACTTGAAAAACAAACCAAGTCCTCTTTCAAATCCATCAAGGATATCATGACATCACGACCCTTGGAGTTGATCCATATGGATTTGTTTGGTCCTACTAAAACTAAAAGTCTAAGTGGAATCATTTTGCTTTCGTTATAGTTGATGATTTCTCTCATTGTACTTGGGTTTTCTTTTTAGAACATAAAAATCAAGCCTTTTCACATTTTTAAACTTTTAGGAAAAGAGTTGAAAAGGAAAAAGATTATTCTATTCTAAGAATAAGAAGTGATAGAGGTGGTGAATTCAATAACCAACCCTTATCACTTTTTGCGAAGAACATGGAATTAAGCATGAACTATCTTGTCCTAGAACTCCACAACAAAATAGAGTTGTTGAGAGGAAAAATCGAACATTACAAGAAATGGCTAGGACAATGATAAATGAGTACGGTCTCCCTCAATACCTATGGGCCGAGACCGTAAACACATCTTGTTACATATCAAATAGGGTTTTCTTATGCAAAAACACTTCTAAGACATCTTTTGAAATTTACTATTCAAGTAAACCAAATGTTTCATACTTTAAAGTTTTTGGTTGTAAATGTTTTGTTTTAAATACTAAAGATAATTTAGATAAGTTTGATGCAAAATCATATGAAGCTATTTTTGTTGGTTACTCTAACACTAGTAAAGCTTATAGAGTCTTCAATAAATCATCTTTGACTATTGAAGAATCTATACATGTAAAGTTTGAGGAATCTAATATTTTTGTTGAGAATGTTGTAAAAATAGATTCCTTAGGTGAAGACATGGAGATGATTACCTTGAAGGATTCACCTACACAAGAAGACAAGCCAAAGGTTGATGGGGAAGGTGAAGTTCAAGAAGTTGAAGTGGAACCATCACAACCACTTCTAAAGGATTGGAGATTCACACCACATCATCCCAAGGATCTTATTATAGGTGAAGTATCAAAAGGATAACAACTCGTTCTAAACTTCATGATCTTTGTGGGCACTTCATTTATTTCTCATTTTGAATCAAAGAACATCCTTGAAGCTGAGGGCGACTCATATTGGTTACTTGCTATGCAAGAGGAACTCAATCAATTTGAGCACAACCAAGTTTGGCATCTTGTTCCTAGACCCCATGATAGACCAACAATTGGTACTAAATGGATTTTTAGGAACAAGTTGGATGAGTCAGGCAATGTTGTTAGTAATAAAACTAGGTTAGTGACCCAAGGTTACAGTCAAGTCGAAGGTATCAATTTTGAGGAAACTTTTGCACCCGTAGCACGGCTTGAAGTCATACGGATAACACTTGCATTTGCTTCATATAAAGATTTTAAACTTTTTCAAATGGATTTAAAAAGTGCTTTCTTAAATGGATTTATTGAAGATGAGGTGTATGTTGAACAACCCCCCGGGTTTGTTGATCCTACACATCCGGATTTTGTTTTGAAACTAGACAAAGCTCTTTATGGTTTAAAACAAGCCCCTAGGGCTTGGTATGAAAGACATTCTTCATTTCTTATTTCAAATGGTTTTGCTAAAGGAACTATAGATACTACCTTGTTTTTCAAACATGTTGAAAATGATATACTTATAGTTCAAATATATGTTGATGATATTATATTTGGTTCTACTAATGAAACACTTTGCAAAGAATTTGAATCATGAAGGAGGAATTTGAGATGTCTATGATGGGCGAGCTTAACTACTTCCTTGGTCTCCAAATCAAGCAAAGGAAGGATGAGATTTTTATCAATCAAGCCAAGTACACAAAGGAACTTATCAAGAAATTTGGGCTTGAAGGGGCTAAGACAAGCAAAACTCCCATGGCTACCACAATAAAGCTTGACAAGGATGAGTAAGGTATAAATGTAGACATTAAATTCTATCGTAGCATGATTGATAGTTTGTTATATTTAACGGCTAGTAGGCCGGACATTATGTTTTGTGTGTGTCTTTGTGCTCGATTTCAATCATGTCCTAAAGAGTCCCATTTGATTGGGTAAAACGCATTATTAGATACCTTAAGGGCACAATCGAAATGAGTTTGTGGTATCCGAAGACCGGACTATTTTCAATGACGAGTTTTTCGAACGCCGACTATGCGGGTTGTAGAGTGGATAGGAAGAGTACTAGTGGAACATGTCAATTTCTCGGTAATTGTCTTGTTCATGGTCTTCTAAGAAACAAAATTCGGTAGCCCTCTCAACCGCCGAGGCGGAGTATGTTGCGGCGGGGGCTTGTTGTGCACAAGTCCTTTGAATGAAACATACTCTCCTTGACTATGATTTGCATTATGACCATATTAAAATATTTTGTGATAATACTAATACTATTCATATGACTAAAAATGCAAATCAACATAGTAAGATAAAACACATTGACATTCGATATCACTTTCTTAGAGATCATTATGAGAAATGTGATATTAAAATTGATTATGTTTCTACCGATTTTCAACTTGCCGATATTTTTACAAAACCACTAGATTATAATCGATTTTCTTTTATTTGTGGTGAATTAAATGTTTGTGTTATGGATTCTTGACAAAAAGTCTTCAAAAATGTTTATTGATTTATTTTGCTCTTTTTGATGCATGACAAAAAGGGGGAGAAAGATTTATTGTTTCTCATGATGTTTTCTTTCTCATGATTTCATATATATAGCAGGATTTGAGGGGGAGCCTCCAAGCTCCTTTTCCCATTTTTTTGTTAAATAACTCATATGTTTTGTCATCATCAAAAAGGGGGAGATTGTTGGCCCAAAGGTACAATCACCCGGTTTTAGAGTTTTGATGATTACAAAACATATATAGTAATTTGTACTAATCTTGTTTACGTGTCTAAGATTGTTTCAGGGTTCTAAGGATTCAAGATGATTTCTTCCCTAAAGGAAGGTGGTGATTGACTCAAGTTGACTCAATACGGGATCAAGATTTCAAGTTACTCAACAATGCCTATGGTAAAGCCCATATTGAAGATCTTGTAGTCACCTAGAACCATTGTAAGGATTAGTATGTTAAAGAGTTAAGATATGATAGTTGTGCTCAAGAAAACACACACACACAAATATACTTTTCAAAATATAAGATTTTGGCTTTGTTGGTTTTGGTGCATGGTTGATTGATATACATGTCTCAAAATATTTCAAATTTTTATATCTGGTTTAAAACATGTATTTCATCCCCTATAGCATGATACTTAAACTTCAAACTATTTAAAAATATTTCAAAAATTATTCAAAGTTCAAAAATTCCTTCTTAGATTCTGTTTCAGGCCTTTACGGTCGACCAGGCGGTCGACCGGACCTATTTCTGGCCAGATCGGTCGACCGTCCAGTCGACCGGGCCTTGTGGCCTTGGGCGTGCACGTCTGTGCACGTCTGCCGATCGACAGGGCCAGTCGACTGACAGACCTTGCGGTCGACCGACCGGTCGACCGACTGCAAGACCCTAACTCTCGGGTTTTATTGGTCGACCGGCCCGGTCGACCGACAGTTCAAAATTTCTTTCTTGTTTAGCCGGCGGTCGATCGGACCAGTCGACTGAAGCCAATGGCTCTTTTGCCATGTGGCTTGCCGGTCGACCGGCTCGGTCGACCGACAGCCGTCAAGAAGCCCCAACGGCTATTTCTTGAAATCTGTTTTGTTTTTAATGATTCCTACAACTATTTTTGAGTTCCTAGTGGCTAAACTCTACCCTAATGACCTAGAATCTATTATGAATGGCATTTATCCATTCCCTATAAATAGAGGTCATTGGTCCCTTGTTTTTCACAAGAAAAATCTCCATTGTTTCAAGTTTTTCAAAAAGAGAAGAAAAGTTTACTTGCATACATTTTCAAAGTCCTTTCATTTGTAAAAGTTTTCAGTTGGTTTACAAGTTCTTTTTACTTCTTTACAACTGAAATTTTTCTCACTTTACTTCTTGAGCCAAAAATCATACTCCACTCTATAAGAAGTTATAAGAGAGAGTTTGTAGTCTTTTGATCACCAAGTGACTTGTATTTCATTGTGTTGAGATCCCTCTTGTGTAGAGGTTGGATTTGTTGGAGTTGGGTACTCCGGTCTTGTGTAGACCAATTGTAATCCCCTTGGGTGTAAAGGTTCCGGTGTGAAAATTTCCTTTGTAGATTTAGTGAAAATCCTTCATAGTGGTGAAGGCGGGGACGTAGAGTAGTGGCTCGAACCTTGAAACAAATTACTTGTGTTTGCGTTTGATTTTCTTTTTGCTCTCTATTTCTATACACTCCTTACTTGTGTTATTACTTGTTTGTTCTTCATTATTGCACTCATTTCATTTACTTGCATTTTTGGTCTTTACTCATCTCAACAAGAAAGCAATTGCGCGCCTCAACTCATAATCTAGAGGAATCAAAGAAGAGAAGTTTTAGAGCCCTTCACGGGGAATTCGGCTTCAATTTCTTGTTTTGAGTGACCGCTTTCATCATTCATACTTACTTATTTAAAAAGATCATTACATTAGTATTAACACCTATTCACCCCCCCTCTAGGTATTTTTCAAAGGGGACCCCACATTTTGAGATAATTATAGAAAGGTGTTCTTCTATACTATAACTCAAATGGTATATGACCAAGTTTCTTGTGTGGTACTCTATTTAGAATATAATTTGCACTTATTCCCCCACAAGTTCTGAGGTGCACCAGGACTTACAAGCATAGAATGTACCATCTATTTTAAAGTTCTATTCTTTCTTTTAGCAATCCCATTCTGCTGAGGAGTGTATGATTCTATGGTTTGGCGGATTATAACAAAATTAGCACATAACTCACAAACTTATTTGATTCATATTCTCCGCCTCGATCGAATTTTAGAATCTTTATATTTTTGTTGAGTTGATTCTCAACCTCGGCTTTATTGTTATAAACATACTCATTGCCTCATCTTTACTGTTTAAAAGATATATATAGTAGTATCTTGTATAGTTATTAATAAAAGTAATGAAATACTTTTTTCTGCCTCTTGTTGGCGTAAATTTTAAGTCATACAAGTCGCTATGAATTAGCCTTAAAGGTTCTATATTTTGATCAATTGAGTGGAATAAATTTTTCGTGACTTTGACCTCTACACAAATCACACACTTGCGAATTTCTTCCAAGTTGAGTTTAGGAATATATCCTAGATTAGTCAAATTTTGCAAAGACTTATAATTTATATGCCCTAATCTAGCATGCCACAATATAGGAGACTCAAGCAAATAAACAGAAATTTTTTTATTTATGACTTTTGGGTACAAATACACAGACTTTTGTCCACTACAACAACATTGGCCTTGAAAAGACCATCAACAAGATAACCCTTGCGCACATACATGCCATCTTAGTCAGTACACATTTATCAGATTCAAAGACCATTTTAAAGCCTTTCTTACTAAGAATTGGACTGGATATTAGGTTCTTGTGGATATTTAGAACATGCATTACACCGTTCAGAGTGAGCTCCTTCCTAGATGTCCACTTAGTATGACCTTTCTATTTTCTTCAACCTTAGAGACAGCTGAGTTTCTCATGAAGAGTTGCCCATTATGCTCCAGTTTTTGATATTCAGAGAATAATATTTTCTCAGAGCAAATGTGCCGAGTAGCCCTAGTGTCTACCCACCAATTCTTGTTGTTGATAGTTTGTCTTAAGAATGTTAGATCTGACAACTAATAAATGTCCCCGATCTAATTTTCCAGGTTGGTGAAAATCAGGTGGGAGGTTTTGTAAATCACCTAGAGGAGGGGTGAATAAGTGATGGCTATACTAAATGGCAAATAATGCGGAATTAAAAGTTACTTGCTAGCAACCTAGCAAATATCAATGATAACTTAAGAAATACTTGCAACTAAGTAAACAATATAAGTGTGTAAGTAAGTAAAGAGAGAGTAGAGTGAGAGAGAAAGAGTAAGCAATCGCAAACACGATGATTTGTTTTGAGGTTTGAGCCACTGCTCTACGTCCTCGCCTTCAACACTATGAAGGATTTTCACTATGACTGATCTCACTAGATGGTCAACTGCTACAAGTTCTACTAGAACTCAATAGACTCACAAGTCCTCTCTCATGGTGCCGCAACACCAACACGGAGCTCACTAGCTCACTTGAGGCCGCAACCTCTACAACTTCTCAATAGAAAGAAATCGATGATCTTCACTTGATCACAAATGGCTCACAAGTACAATCCGATAACCAAGATGAGGAGGTGAAACTCTTTGAAATTGTGTAGTGAAAATAGCTTGTAGAGATGTAGAGGGAAGGCTTAAGCTAAAAATCAAGAATATAAAAATTTGGCTCAAAAAGAAATTTTAAGAAAAAGCTAAATTTTGATGTAAACTTGTAAAAAAAAAATTGTTCTGAACTTTAGGAATCTTGTTAGAGGGTTTTTCTATAGTCCCATTATTTATAGGGGATGAAAATATGAGTAGAAGACTCAAAAGAGTCATTGGGAAAAGACCCATAAAATGACAAAACAGAAAATAGTCGTTGGGAAAAATACAGAAGAAAATTCTTCTGTCGATCGACCGGCCGGTCGACCGCCAACGGTCAGATTTTTGACCGTTGGGGATAGCGGTCGATCGGTCGGTCAACCATTGTTCCCACCAGAGAGCTAAACTCTCTGTCGGTTGACCGGACCCAACCGGGAGCAAAGCTCTTGAGTCGGTCGATCGCCCAGTCGACCGAAGTGCATAAATGCACTTTGGTGTTGTCGGTCGACCGCTCGGTTGACCAACAGAGCAATTTTGCTCTGCCTACGGTCGACCGGTCGGTCGACCGACAATAGGCCAAAAGCAAGGTATAGAAATCTTTTTGAAACCATTCTTTTTTTTCGACAAAATAACTTTTGATCTTTAAACATAAAATATAATTCTAGGGACTTGTAGAACCAGTGTGTGATCATGAATCAATACAAAACAAAGTTAGAACCATATTTTGTAAAAATACTTTTCTAAAACGAAAATCATTTTTTTCGAAACTTATTTTTTCGAAACTCGATTATGAAAATGATAAACAGAATAGTTATGAACTCCTTCTTAAAACACATAGGAGTATGAAATATGTGTGTCTGTGTGTGTGTGTCAATCCCAAAAGCAATCAACCTATATCATCTTGGTTTTAACAGAAGACTATAAATTCTATCTAAAATACAAAAAATAAAAATACAAATCTTGATATAGTCTTCTCTAGTATACTTGATCCTTGAGCTCTTCTATGTGCTTAGGCTCTGGGATTTACATTTTCTTAGCTTTCAAATGTGTGAGTCTTGTGATAGAGCCAAAATGCAACAAATAGTTAACCTGAAATTTTGTTAAACAAAATTGTTAAAAACATAACTACATATGTTTTATTATCATTAAAAGTAGGGCTAATGGCCTTTGGGCCAACAGGTTTTCCATTTAATAGAACGTTTTTTAATTCCAAAACCACCTTTCAATTACCTTTCTTAGTTAAACATTAACTAGACTAGTATTAGTCAGTCACAATTGTCAGTAATATTTATGAACATAAATATTTTAGCATAACCCCCGTAAAAAGAACGTTAGTTCAATTATAAAGCAAATAGAGTGAGGTAGGCATGAAATAAATCTCCTTAAGACAATTACGTCCCTCACTATGGTGCTAACGGGTTACTAGACGTTGGTCTCCTAAGATACAACACTCTTTCACGGTATTTGGATAGCACTACCAAATCACCATACAGTCGAACCGTAGTTAATCAGTACCTTCACTAGTTGAAATTCAACGCAGTTGAACGAAGACAAATTTCAGAAAGAATATTTGTCTTAATATGGAGGATTATTCACTGTAAAGAAAAAGAGGGAGAGAGAAGAAATTTTGTCTTAGGAAGCCACAGATTCAGACAATAATGCTGTTCTATTCCAGAATCTGTTGAGTTTTCTGTTCCTTCTTTCAGATCGAACAGATCTTTATACTCTGTTCTTTAGAGAGAAACAGGAGATCTTCTATTCTATGTGTTTAAAAGTGACGGAGAGGAGCACTATTTATAGTGCTCCAAGAAACCCGTTGGAGGAAAGTGGGAATAGTTGCGATGGTTTATGTCTAAACCGTTGCAGCAGTTCTGTCCAACAACGCACGTGGATTCGGATAGCGGAGCAGGTGGGGATGTGCATCCAAGGCCCGTAACCCTTTAGCACTCGTGTGGCCCGGATAAAAAAGAACCAGACCGGGTCCGCGCCAGCGCCGGGACGGGCGGACAGTGGCGGCGCGCGCGAGCATGGTTTCCCCCAAAACGCGCGCGAAAACTCTAAGTACCCAAAGGGCACACCCTTTGTTCCCATCTTTCTCCATTTAAACACTTCAAATTTTCAGTTCATATCCAATATGGGACTAAATGTTTTAGCTAACTTTTGTCCCTTTTAGCTATTGAATTAGGTTAACTTTTGACTTGAATATCTCATTCATTCAAAAACGGAATTGAACATATGAATATACCACGTTCATCCCCAATGAAAGGAGAACACACTTCAATCATTATCCAGTTGATTCTATCAACAGATCTTGCCTTAATTCATCTCAAAGATTCACTTAAATTTTTCGTTTTCCCAACAGATGTAACATGACTTGTGATATATAAGTATATATGTAGTCCAAAATATTTAGTAAATTACGTTTTCAACCAAACCTAGGGGCATATGAATTATGCATTAGCAAAAATTTGGTTCACACCTCATCTTTTCTATTATCACAAATATGACCCTATTGATGTGTATTGAATAATTATATGAAAGCAGTTTTGCAGTTAACCCACAATTTCTGATTCTACAGAATACATCTCAGTTCATATCTAGGAAAGTGAATTAAACAGGATTTATACATCAGTGCTAAACAATATTTAAAAAATTAAAAAAATTACAAATCAACCTTTTTGACTTAAAAATGCCAAAATTGCAATGAGAAATTAAATAAAAATCTAAAAAAAATTGAACACTGTTATAAAATTTTGTGTGTTATCTTAGATTTTAGCACATAGTATGCTACTATTGATGATAATAGAAGAAAGAGAAAATTTTAATAAATAAATATGTATGCATATTGACTAAGCTTAATGCATTTTCAAATTGATATTGTCTAATTTCTTAAGTTCTTAAATAGCCTTTGCTCTTTTTTTATCATCAAAGGGGTTAAGAGGGAACTTATCAACATTACATGTGTCATAGAGCTTGGGAGTATTCGAACCACAGAACCTCCTCATCATGAGGAGGGGTGTGTGCCACTCGGCTACATGGCCTCCTAAATAGCCTTTGCCCTCAGGATCAGCTTAAGCTCTAGGGCTGGGTCAGGGCTAACAAGATAATTGGGTAGAATTTAAGACCCAAATAGGGTTCAACACTTACTTAGATCCAGTCTTGCCTGGCTCATTATCCTTCCAGAGACTACTATGAACGGCCCATTTCAACCATTTAATAGAAAACACACACATTTCACTAACATAAACAAATAAGGGAAAATTACCTTTACCTCCATTGACAAATGATCCCTGTCACAAAAACCCCTTACTGTTTTTTTTGCGCCAAAGACCCCTTTGATCAACTTTCCCATGTGCTTGCCCCCTATCCCCACAAAAAACAATACATGCTATATTGTATATTCACAATGTCAGTATTGCCTTTGATGAGCTAGTTTCGTCTGAGATGACTAGTACAGCGCGCGTGACACACATTTAATGATCATCACACGCTGCTTACGCACTGTTTATAGGCGGCTCCAGTTTGTCTATCCTTCTCTATTAGCTGTTAACATCAGGATGACTCAATGGATGCACACTAATAAAGGAAATTTTGACAGAGGTCTTCCGTTACAGGAGCACTTAATGCCTTGTAGTACAAATGTAGGCTGATTTTGTGTTTAATGGGCAGATTCATCATTTTGAGAAATTGTTTTTCATAACATTTTAGTGAGGATAATTGAATGTAGTGAATATAGAGAGACAAAGGTTCAAGCTCAGAAACTGACCACCTATAGCATCGAATTTGTCTGTCTGGTGCAGAAAAATGTGCAAGCTCAGAAACTATCTACTTGTAGTATCGAATTTGTCCACCTGATACAGAAAAATACAAGATCAGAAACTGTCCACTCCACTAGTACAGATTACATGATTAATGGTGGTTAAAATCTGGCTTTAAACATGTCCATACAATCGACTTGTATACAGGAGTCATAAAAACTCTCTGTATATGATGGCGATAAAAACTGTTGTCATATATGAGGTATAACGTCGGTTTTGAAAAAAAAAACCAGATGTTATATATTGCCTTTTAACATTCCTTTGGGAACTGACATTAAAAGTTGTACCTTTAACGTTGGTTCCTAAAGGAGCCGACGTTAAATGGGCACAACTTTTAACATTGGTTCCCAAAGGAATCAAAGTTAAAAGCTGAGCTTTTAAATCGGTTCTCAAGAAACCGACATTAAAAGCTTTTTTAACGTCAGTTCCTTGAGAACCGACATTAAAAGTTTATTTATCTTTTTAAAATTAATTTACTTTTTAAAAATTTCATACATATAACATTCATATTCACAATTATATACATGCTTCATTTAAAAGCCACATACATATTCACAGCATACGCCAAAATTGAGATTCACAGTCATCTCCAGCTTATTAATAATTTCAGTAGCATCTCCTCTATAATTAAGAGTCTGCCCTGATACAATATTATCCAATCATCACACACAGCCTAACATAATTCACACATTGTGTGTGTGTCTCTGTGTGTGTGTGTGTGTTTCTATATGCAATCATCCCACGCAGTAATGTATACATGTTCTATTTAAAATCCACACATATATTCAAAATAAATACACATCACTGAATCTGAACCCTCACCACGCTACCTGGCCATCCCTTCTCGGGCGGTGCCGCCTAGCCAGTCTCACCCGCGTCGCTGCCTAGTGAAGAGATACCTACTAAAAGATGATGAAAATATTAAACAAGTATCACAAATATGGAACATGAAATAAGGTAGTATCACAATTATGAAACATGAAACAAGTATCACAAATATGAAACATGAAACAAGTAACACAAATGCAAATTTTATGTAAACCCTCTAAATATCAAGTATCTCACATATCACAAATATACACATCACTAGATCTGAACCCTCACCATGCTACCATGTCGTCCCTCGTCGTGCGCCGCTGCCTAGCCGATCTCTCCCCCGCGTGCTTCCGCCTGGCCGGCCTTCTGATGAGATACCTACCAAAAGTTGATGAAAATATTAAACAAGTATCACAAATATGAAACATGAAATAAGCTAGTATCACAATTATAGAATATGAAACAAGTATCACAAATATGAAATATGAAATAAGTATCACTAATGCTTATTTCATCTAAACCCTCTAAATATCAAGTATCACAAATATCACAAGTATATGAAACCTGAAATATACTTACTACTAAGCATGCTTCAGGTCAATTACGATTCTTCACATACCCTTTTAAATTTTCATGTATCGATTAAATGGATACATCCATCTTAAATAGACCGGACCATATAGTTTAATCTCTCTAACCAAGTGAACAGTTAGATGCACCATGATATAAAAAAATGAAAGTGAAAAATACATCTCAAACTGACACAACATAACCACAATATTCTTCTGTAACTTATCCAGTTTTTCAGGGTCAATTACCCTGCCACATACTTGTTGACACTCGAAAAATATGGATTCCTGCATTCATCTTCAGCCAGTCTGAATAACGTCTAACTTATTGACATCTACAAAAGATAAGTCAAAGACAAGATGATGACCAGAGATAAGGCAGCAACATGGACATTACTAATCCAGTAAAGCAGATAGTAAGTCAAAGTTACCTCTGAAGAAGATCTGAGTAGGCCTAGAGACACTAAGTCTCACATGAGCCCAAGGGATGAGCAATCGCACGAAAGGCTAAGTTTGCTTAGCTCCACAAGAATTCCATCATAGCACTGCCATGGGCTAACTTATATCTTCGCCCTGGAGTTTTCAATAACTTCGCAGAAAGCTAGCTAACAGCTTCACTAGACGCTCTGCGGTGCCACAAAAGGCCAACTTATAGCTTCGCTGAGAGCTTACTCCTAGCTTCGCCAGAAGCTTCCCTTAGCTCTACTATGAGCTTATTGGATTAGCCCCGCTGCAGGTCTTTTATGGTCACATTTGACCAATCAAATCTCCAGATGAGATCATTGTGATTGAAATCGAATTTGAAAGTTGCTTGCCATGATCTTTTGACTCTCCCAATCAGGTGAGAAGATCAGGGGAGATCTCTCAATTACTGGAGAGAATCAAGAAAGTATCCCTCATTTAGCGGAGCGGGTCAAGGGATTAGCCCTATATGCTATTCCTAGCTTCACAGAAGCTGTTTCTACCCTCGCGGTGAGGCTACTTTCCAGATACAAAACAGATTGACTCAATTTTTTTTCAGATTTTTAGGGCGATTATACCCCTGTTCTCCCTATAAATAGCCTACCAGGAGCACAAAGAGGGAGGAGAAGGGACAAGCAAGGATAGAGAGGAGATTGGCGTGAGAAGAAGAATCTCTAGCAAGAGGGCTCTACCGATCCTCTGTTCTCCGATTCCCCAAACCACGCGAGAAGGGAGTCCTATTAGGAGACAGTTCGATCATCTGACCGATCGCATCGTCAAAGGGATAAAGTGATCGCGTGCTGATCAGATTTCTACCGGCACATTTTCTCAAAAATCTCAGAGGAGATCTACTTGTAAATTTCTTTTGCTTTCTGTAAAGAAATACTTGTAATTTCGCTCCTAGAACACTTTTTCGTAAGTTTTCCCTTACCCAAATCAATGGAAAACAAGATAGCGATTCCGCTGGGAAAATCACTCTTCTGGCGCAACAAGGAGACAGTGTCGCAATGTGAACGTCAGAATCCTGAGCCTGTTACTTTCAAAAACTTGGTCATTCATTTCGACCAAGGAAAATTCGAATAGCTGCTCTCTGAAGGTAGTCCAGTGCTCTACACACGGAAGCATAGGAAGGTCTCGGTGGCCAAGGTTTAGGAGCAGAAACCAGCCCTAGCCGGGCAAGTAACCGAACGGGCCTCCTCCCAACTCCTCTCAGCCTTGTGCGAGGCTAGCCAGGTTCCCTGTGAACCTAAATTCGCCTATCACGCGAAGACAAAGGCAAAATGCCTGCCTGCTTCGCCGAGACTATCAGCCGTGAGGCTAAGGCGGCAACTCTGCCTTCGTCCAATCCAGGAGCAGTAACTCCTTGTGCCAACCTCGCTCCCACGAGCGAAGCTACTGATAGCATAACAAGCACAGCGCCAGTACCTCAGGGTACGCGCGGAATGCCCAATCGCCAGGATGAAACTAAAGCACCTAGCAGTGCTAACCGCCTTCGTAACAAGGTGATGAACAAGGCACCACAGCGTGCTTTGCTCCCTAACCCCTCAAACGTTAAGTTCCCTCTTCGCAGCGGAGCTAAGAGATCATCCCTGGGTGCTGATAGCGGTACTTATGCAGCTTTAGCACTTAATGGTGCTCCTAAAGTTCTTAGCCGCGAAGTTAGAACTAAAGCACTGTCTAGTGTCAATCACCTCTATGGTGATGAGAAGAACGAGGTATCATCCTGTGTTTCGCTTTCAAAGCTTGCGAGCAAGAAGGTGGTGTCGAAATTACCTGAACACATCAATGCGTAATCTACCCGAGTCTGTGTGCTGAGTTGCTTAAGCTCGGCTGGATCCGACTTGCGAGAGTTCTTAGCGAGCAAACAGAAGTCAGAATTACTACAACTTCTCCCTCCTGTTGTCAACAAGTGGGATGTCAGTTGGTGACGGTTCACTCAGTCATTGCCGTCTAGGACCAATCCCCGCCACTCCTCCAAACCGACAGTCAGTTTTTGATTGACTATCGTGAAGGCCCCCGTGAAGCATCGCAAAAGGAGCGTATCGCGAAATCTACCAGATCTGCCCTCTGCATCCGTCAATATGATCGAAAGGGGACGGGAACCGCATAGGGGTAGACGAGCGTCGCGTAGTGCTAATTCTCCTCCCTTCAGTTCTCCAGATCTGACTATAGCCCAGGCTTAAGCCAAGTCTTGGTGCACGAAGAAGTGTCTTCTGAAACACCAGATCTAGGGTCGCAATACCCTACTGTTATGAGTAGCCATCCTCCTCAACTGCAGTAACCCCACCAGAACCAATGAGAAGACTATTCCAATGGTCTGATGAGGAGGACGAAGATAGTGGGTATGCCTCTTCGGGAACAGTCAGCTCAATACGAACAGATGAAGTGTCGGTGAATATGGCTGATAATGGTAATGATGACCTCCGTCGACGGTTTGAAGCTCAGGAGCAAACCTTCAGGGCTCAGCAAGAAGCCTTGGACAAATTTAACAGATGCTCGCCCAACTCCTCACTAACCAGAATAACAATGATACCGGGAGTAATCAGAATGAGGAGGAACATCATAACGACGAACAATCCAAGACTGAGAAGTCAAAGGAAAGTTCTTCTATGGATGTTAAAGTTCTTAAAGGCATTCAAGCTCAGATCGCATCCTTACCTCAAAGGGATGAACTAAAGAAGGTAGGGGCAGTCTGTCCTTACCCCTTTGAATGGGATTCAGTACCATACCCGCCAAAGTTCAAGGCACCAACATTACATACGTATGATGGTAAGAGCTCACCAAACCAGCACATCTATTACTTTTGGTCTCAGACCGGTACGTTATAGATAACGATGCAATCATGACCAGACTGTTCATCGGCACCCTGAAGGGGGTAGCATTTGATTGGTTCCGAAGCCTTCCCCAGGCCCTATCAATTCCTGGATTGACTTAGAGACCTGATTTCTTCTCGTTTTTACGAGGATGACACTGAGGTAACCATGGATAAACTCCTTTCTACCGTACAGAGGAAGGGCGAATCTGTCCGTGACTACATTGAGCGGTTCAGAAACTTGTCTTGATGTGTCCAGCAGGGATGCCATTGCCCATGCTCTTGCAGACATGCAGGCATAACTTCCTGGACCAAGTGGAGATTCGTATGTAGGCTGTCAAAGCCCATAGCTGGAAGGAACTAGTCGAGCAAGCTGAGATAGCCGAAAAGTCAGCTAAAAAGTTTGAACCATCTACCCCTAAAGGCAAATGGGGTTTGAATAATAAGGGACGCGGCGACATGGCGCAGTCCTCCCAAGCCAAAGGGAAAGAGACTATGTCTGTTGAATTGTCAGGGGACGTTCATTCGAAGGCCAAGAAGAGCGGCTTCAATAATTAGGAGTTTAAATTTTCTCCGAAACAGTACTCCTTCAAAGATGAGCAGGTGGTCGCAGTATTCTATTTACTCAACAAAGGGAACAAATTGAAGCTACTGGATGCTTGACGCCCTAATGAAGTGGGACGCACGAACGATCCCAACTATTGCCTCTTTCAAAGAATGGTTCATCATCCTACTGATAAGTGTTTTGTCCTTAAGGACAAAATTCAAGCTTTAGTCGACGCCGGAGTTCTGACTCTGAAATCAAAACAAAAGAAAGTCACTGCAAACATGGTGACCCTCGAGTTCGGCAAAACCTCAAAAGTCACAGTGCCCGATGGGACCTTCCCAATCCCTGAAGCATGGCTAGAAGTAAAGCATCCTTCAGCCAAAACTCAAGAGAGTAAGGGTCTTGTTCCCTTGACATTGAAAACAGGGAAAATCATGTGGATACACCCAGACCTTGCCCAAGAAGAACAATGAGATTCGAAGAAATCCAAGGCAAAGGGCAAATCTTGCAATGTTATCTCTATCTTGCTGGATGATGGCAATCTCACAACAGCTTCTCTTAGCGGTTCTGAAAGGGAAAAGCACGCTTGCACTACGCAAGCCGATGTACCTCAGCCGACGGGCACTCGATCCGGAAAATATGCTTAAAACAATATGAGAGAGTTACTGACGAGACACAAAAGCAGACGACGTCAGTACAAATACCCACTCCAGCTCCGGTTCCGACGACAGGAAAAGAGAAGCAGAAAGAAATCTGATTTGACCATGTCCTGAAGAAGCCTTCAGGTCCAGGACTTAACATGCCTTTTCGCTTTGACATATTGGCCCAACTGGCTAATATCCTAGCTCGTATCACCATACACGAGCTCCTTCGTCTCTCGAAAGAGACAAGAGAAGCACTTAGGGATGCACTGGCTAACTCAGAATAATTTCTAACATATATGCCAGAATTCCCTAGGGGTGACACTCAGCCCCCTTGCTCTGAATGCCATCATGCACAATCGAAAGTACCAGCTATTATTTTCACAGCTGAGGATATGCTTCTCCTGGATAATAAGCACGATCGACCTTTGTACTACACCGGATACATCGGTTCGACATGCATTGAAAGGGTACAGGTTGATCTAGAGTCTGCACTCAGCATCATACCCAAAAGGCTCCTCTACTTCCTTGGCATACCACTATATCGGTTGTCTGCAACCACTACAACAATATACGATTTTAATGCAGGGAGTAGTCATCCACTTGGAAAGATTTGACTCTGTTGCCGAATCGGGAGCCTGAAATCAGAGGTGACGTGCTACGTCATTGACGCTGACACATCATACAACCTGTTACTAGGACGACCCTGGATCCACGCTAACTGGATTGTTCCCTCCACTCTGCACCAGTGCTTCAAATATGTTAAAGATGATGCAATAGTACGAACTGTCTTCACTGAGAAACAACCATTCAAAGGGGTGAAAAACTACTTTACTGATGCTCTCTTATATCAGGAAGTCAGTGAAACGTCAAAAGATTCATCGCCTGACAACGATGATGTGGCAATGAGGCGGATTCAGAGTCTGAAGGAGACACGCCAGCTACTTTGGTCGGTGAACCAATTGTAGCATGTTCCAATAATCCTCAATGTAATACTCCTTCTGAGGATGATGACGAATGGATGATTAATGACAATGTTTCCTTTGATTATCCTGCGAGTGTCGAACTGTTTGAATCTGTTATGAATAGTTCTCTACACATGCCCTTGCATAAATCAAGTACATAAAGTACGTCTGTGGAATGTATAGAGGGGTCCATTTTAGTGGTTCCTCCATCAAAAAAGGGTCAATCACCAATAATATTCGGTAAAGCCCAACGGCAGAGGTCTACGGTCACAGATTCGAGTTCAGACTCAGAGACCCCGTAATTTTTCCATTATGCACGATCAGCACAGCATATGATGAGGAAAATGGGATACAACTGCAACGTGGGAATGGTCCGAATTTTGGAAAAGAACGACGTGGTTTTTTGCGTAATTTCGTGCCAAAAGGGAAACTGGCAAATTACTATGATAAAATACGCAGGGGGTTGGGATACGTTACACCTCCACCGCTTACAACGGTTCAATCCGAAGATAATAAACCGATCTCATCACGCTCTGCCTCTTCCTCCGAATGGGAGTCGGATGTCAGTGTAGGAACGATGTTCGAGCATCTCACCGTTAATATGACTTCAAGTAGCCAATTGGAGTCAGCGGAAGCTACTGATGTTGAACTATGGGCTCAGCAATTAGATTTTCAGTGGGAAAAGCGATTCGAACAACACGAACCACCTACTGAAGACAAGGTGATCCAGGTTAACTTGGGAAGATCACCCTAAACCCATCTTTATAAGTGAAAGCTTATCACTTACGGAAAAAGAAGATTTGATAGTACTCGTAAGAAGTATATCGATATCTTCGCATGGAACTACGAGGATATGCCCGGACTTGATCCACAAGTAGCCATGCATCGTCTGAACATCAAGCCAGACGCCAAGCCAGTATAGCAACAACAAAGCTGATTTCGCCCAAACATTATGGAAACTATTGAAGCCGAAGTCCATAAACTCATTGCATGTGGCTTCATACGGGAGGAACATCATCCAGATTGAGTTGCTAACATCGTTCCCGTTCTCAAGAAGAATGAAAAAATACGAATCTGTATAGATTACCGCGATCTCAATACAGCCTGTCCCAAAGACGAATTCCCATTGCCCATCACCGATGTCATGATTGACAATACCTGCAGATTCAAAAGAATGTCTTTCATGGACGACTTCTCAGGGTATAATCAAATTAAGATGTACCCAAGGGATGAGAAGCATACTTCATTCCGGACACCGTTGGGGGTGTATTGCTATACCGTAATGCCTTTCAGATTAAAGAACGCGGGAGCAACTTATCAGCGGGCGATGAGTATAATTTTTTGTAACTATCTCCAGAAGACGGTAGAATGTTATATCGACGACATTGCTTTCAAAAGTCGCGATAAGAATGACCATCTTCGTGACTTGAGAACGATGTTCGATATAATGCGGGCTCATCGATTGAAGATGAATCCGACAAAATCCTTCTTGGGGGTTTCGAGTGACAAATTCCTAGGATTCATTGTTACATCAAAGTGAATTCATCTTGACCCAGACAAAGTCAAAGCCATTCAGAGCATGCATCCACCTAAGAACCTCAAAGAACTTAGGGGCCTGTAAGGTAGACTGGCTTATATCAGAAAATTCATCGCAAATCTCTCAGGCCGCTATCAACCATTCACCCGACTCATGAAAAAGGGTGTCTCTTTTGTATGGGATCAAGCCTGTCAAAAAGCTTACGAGGATATCAAAAGATACCTCACTAAATCTCCGGTCTTAGTGGCTCCCACATCAGGAAAACCTTTCATACTTTATGTGAAAGCTATGGACCATTCTATCGATGCTCTGCTTGCTCAAAAAGATGATAATGGTCATGAACAGGCTATTTACTATCTGAGCAGGACTCTGATAGGGACGGAATCTCGCTATAACCCTATTGAGAAGGAATGCTTAGCTCTTGTCTTTGCTATTCAGAAGACACGACATTATTTGGTCGGCCAAACCATACATGTCATTTTCAGAGTGAATCCTTTGCGTCTTCTCATGACGAAACCAGGATCACTGAATTTTAGATTAGCTAAGTGGGACCTCCTTCTGTCTCAGTACGACATATTTTTTGTCCCTCAGAAGGCAGTTAAAGGTCAGACGCTTGCAGATTTCTTGGCTGCTCATCCGGTTCAGAAAACTCAAAACTTCATGAAGATATTTCAGATGAGGTCTTCGAATCTAATATAACTTGAGAGGATGAAGTATGGCAGATGTTCTTCGATGGAGCATCACGAATAGACCCTAAAGACAAGATCATTGCGGGTGTGGGGGTTGTATTTATCTCACCACAAAACCATGTCTTTCCTAGGGCGTTTTCATTGACAGAACCATGTTCCAACAATGTGGCAGAATACAATGCTCTACTCATTGACCTTCAACTTGCTTATAAAATGAGGGTACGCTACCTTGAAACCTATGGTGATTCAAAACTGATCATTAATCAGGTTAAAGGAGAATATGAGGTCCGTCACGGAGATTTGGTACCTTATTATCATGCAGTCACCAGATGGCTAGCTCATTTGATGGCTTTTATATCAGTCATGTGTCCCGATTTCAGAATACTAAGGCCGACGCTCTAGCTGCACTAGCCGTTACGTTAGCCTTCCCAATCGACACAACGTATCACCTTACAGTGGCTACTCGACACCTTATTTGTCCTAAACATGTGTTGAAAACCAAGGAAGTCCATAGCATCACCGAGAGATTGGCGATTTTCTCTCATTGACTATGCTTTGCATGATATATTGCCAGGTGACCCTAAAGAAGCAGCATCTATTAGACGAAGGTCTCTTTGTTTTTACTATGATCCAATAGTAAAGACACTCTACCGTCGTTCATATGACGGTATCCTCCTCTGTTGCCTTTCTAATTCAGAGGCACAAAGAGTGCTTAAAGAAGCGCACGATGGCATATGCGGAGCTCATCAGTTAGGTCCAAAACTCAAGGACCGATTACACAGGCATGGATATTATTGGCCGACCATGATAGCCGATGCCGTCCAATACGCATGAAGGTGTAAAGCCTGCCAAATTTATGCGGACTTCATACATCAGCCTCCGGAGTTGCTCCATCCAACCATTACTTCGTGGCCATTTGAAGCATGGGGAATCGATGTCATAGGGCCAATCAGCCTCTCTTCAATCACCGGTTTATCTTGGCAATAACCGCTTACTTTTCAAAGTGGGCAGAGGCTATACCACTTGTGGAAGTTAAAACTTATAATGTAGTTAATTTTATCAAACACCATGTCATCCATCGATTTGGTGTCCCTAGGCGGATCATCCATGATAACGGTCCCCAATTCGTGAGCCAGGTATTCTACCGGTTTTGTGACAAGTACCGGATTCAGAATGTGGCATCAACTGCTTATAACCCAACCACTAATGGCTTAGCGGAAGCATTCAACAAGATAATTATCAAGCTACTCAAAAAATTTGTTTCATCAAATAAGCGAGATTGGAATAAGAAGCTTAGTGAATGTCTTTGGGCCTACCGAACCACAGTTCAGACCCCGACAGGCAATACACCTTTTTCCCTGGTATACGGGTACGAAGCGGTCATACCACTAGAGATCCAGATGCCATCATTACGAGTCACTTTAATGACTAAAATGACATAGGAGGACAATGATCGCTTGTGTTTCCAAGAGCTCGAAGCCTTAGATGAGAAGCGGCTACAAGCTCAACAACACATTGAGTTGTATCAAGCGCGAATCTCGAAGGCCTTCAATATGAAGGTTAAGCAAAGGATTTTTCAGAAAGGAGATTTAGTTTTAGTTGTCAGACGACCAATGATCATGACGCACAAAACCGAAAACAAATTTCAGCCTAAATGGGAAGGACCGTTTGTGATAGAAACAATCTACTCAAATGGAGCATATCACCTTATGATTTCAGACGGAGACTTACTCATGATGCTAATCAACAGCAAGTTCCTAAAGAAATATTATCCTTGATAAGATCCTTCTCATGATTAAGTTAACATTACACCTCTGATCAAGACCTTCAGATCCAAGATATGTAGAAAGAGCGCTCCTCTCTTTCTCTAACGAGATCATACAACCATAAACCAGTGTCGAGCCGATCGAACACCGGTTGTATCAAAGAAGAGTCAAGGTTATGAATTCACTGTCGGCTAGCATCGAGCCAATCAAATGCTTTTGACATTGAAGAAGAAAACAAGGGATCAAGTTGTTTTAGCCTTGTCACTCTTCTCTAGTATATAAACATGTACCTAACTTCAACTTAGAAGAATAGGTCATATTTAGAAGTCAAGCATGCCTAAGCAACGGTTTCAGGCAGATGGCTTATTTAGCCTGACTTTTCTTTGTATAATGGTGGCATACCTCCCTGCTCTGGTTCGATCAATCGAAGTTCGACCGAACGACAAAAGGTCCGACCAAACAAATGAGTTTATTTGATGACTTATCAAGCCGAACTCATTAAAGAAGGTTCGTGACGCATTCTCTTGCTGAACCTTTTCACTGTTTCCACATTCATATCAAGACGTGGCGATCGACCAAATGGTAACCGATCGAATCAAAGATCAAAGGAATTTATTTGATGACTTATCAAGCTGAACTCATTGAAGAAGGTTCGTGACACATCCTGATGCAGAATCTTTCCAATATGGAAACAAGATAAGCGTTGACAGAGAGTCCACGAGGAACGATAATCTTCGAATCGTGATCTCACGAAATTCGTGTCTACTCCTTTAATCCCCAACTCACCTACAGAGTGAAAACCCAGGGGAAGCATCGCGTTACTCAAAGTAACAAAATAATCCAACACCTCTAATGGCTAAGGATAGAGGGAAATGTTGGCCTTTAAGCCCAATATAAGTCCTTGACAACTCATCATGCTGAGGGAATAGCATGGCTAGCTCGACTCAAACGGTAGTTGATAAAGGCATATCAAATCCGTTGACAGCTGAGGGTTTGCTAAAAACCCTAAGGGACCTGTTCCCATTTGATTCCCTCTCCAAAATCACTTACCAATTCCCGCCCATGGAATGGTAAGACCACATAGAAAGGTATTCATATCCCTTGCGAAATGATGAGTCTAACCTATCATGTTAACATTAAACCTCGGATAGTAAGACTCTAGCGTACTCCCCGATGGATAAAACCAACATCCCTGCGAATTTGTTCAACTTTTTCGGTGAATAAACTCTGCTTGTCATTCTCTTCAATAGAATGACAGGTCCACTCAAATTACTGTTATGTTCAAACACCTCTAACAGTAAATGAATCCTTGTCAAGTTAACATCACACCTCTGATAAGTTGCTTTACAAATCCCTACAGAGTTCTCTGACATATAATCTTTCATGAGATTTATATTTCTTAGCCCCTCAGCAAGTTTCTAGTAGACTTTCTTCAAAGTCTATTATTTCCCACTCAGTCCCCAATGGACTCTCTTGATTGTCATGTTAACAATATACCTCTGACAATTTCTTCCAAATAACATCCGAAGGAGATATCAATTTTCCCATGGAGTTTATGATTAGATCCTATTCCCCTGATGGGATTATTTCTTTTACCGTTATGTCCAGCTTATCACCTCTGAACGGTAGAAATCCTGAGCTTGATAGTTTCTCAATCGGGTATGTCCATATTACCTCTGAACTGACAGATAACCAAGTCTCATCTTTCAGAGGGACTATTCCTTAGCCGTCATGTCCAGTTCGCCACCTCTGAATGGCAGGGCTTTGAGTCTAGCAATTCCCAATCGGTTATGTCCATATTACCTCTGAACCGACGGATACCTAGATCTCCCTTCTTATGGTACTTCAACTGTCATGTCCAGTTCACCACCTCTGAACAGATAAATTCATAACTTTATTCTCCTTCCCTCTATCAAGGTCAGGAGTTCTTGTTGTCATGTTAATACGACTACCTCTGAACAGCGAATTGTGAGCCTGATGTCTTTTAGTTGGTCATGTCCATATTACCTCTGAACCAACGGGTGCCCAGATTCAATTCACCCTTGCAGTCCCTAGTGGGCTAGCTGCTAAGTTAATGCGACTACCTCTGGCAGCGGATTCGGAGTTTGGTGTGTCTTAATCTATCATGTCCAGTATATCACCTCTGAATAGACGAGTCCCTAAAATCGGATTCACCTTCATTTTGTTATCATGTCCAGATTATCACCTCTGAATGACAAAATTTCGAGCTTGGTGGCTTCTCAATCGGTTATGTTCAGTTTGTCACCTCTGAACCGACAGATAGCCAAGTCTCCCTTTTTACTTACTGTTATGTCCAGTTCATCACCTCTGAACAGTAAACACTCCGAGTTTGATAATTTCTAATCGGTTATGTCCAGTTTATCACCCCTGAACCGATGAATATCCAATCTCATCTTTCTTTGTCGTTACGTCTAGTTTATCATCTCTGAACGATAAGGCTTCGTATCTGGTGATTCCTAATCATCATGTCTAGGTAATTCGATGATCTTTAATCTATTACGTTAATATTTACTTCTGAACAGTAAAGATCTTCAAGCTCATTTCTTCTATCCTCATCTCAATATGATTTGAGTCGAGCCATTTCTCAAATTTGTAACTAATCCTATCAGTTTATCACCTCTGATTAGATTAGTTATACCATTATATACAACTTGAAAGTAAGAATTGCAAATTCAGAAAATAAAATAAGTTGAAAATACAACAGAGGAGTCAAATAAAATTACTTTTTATTGATTCCAAAAGAGGGATACATGGATACATGGATTACAAGCTACGAGGGTGCTTCGTAAGACTTGATCCGTTCTTCAAGGATGGCCAGCCTATTCTTCCTCTCGTCAGCAGCTTTGATGAATGCCTGCGACCTCAACTCGGCCTCATTAAAGCTCGCTGTCTGGGACAGACGAGCCTTAATTTCAGCCAAAGTTGCCCTCTGTGCTAGCTTCTATTGCAGGACTTCGTCATTTTGAGCTTAAGCTGCTCTAGCCGAGCGATCTCCTCAAGACGCACCGGCTCAGCCTTGGACAGAAGAAGATTGGCTTTTTTGATCATTTCCTTGGCCTTTTCAATCTTATCCTCAGCATCGAGAAGAGCACTATTAGAAGCATCTATGACATCTAATTTCTACTTTCCTTGTCTCCAAGGATTTTAAATCTAAAGATATTGCCTTAGCTGCTTCTTGTGTCGCAAGATGAGCTTCACACATCTGAGCAGCAAGGTGTTCACGCTGTTCATTAACTGAGGAGTCCAAATCTGAATTGCTGAGACGGCGCCATTCGTCTACATCCCTCTCAAGCCTCTCCACCAGAAGCTCTAATCTGGCAGCTTGGTCATCCCCTCCAAAGTCTCGAATGCTGTCAATACTTCAAGAGAGGACCACCTTCAAAGCAGAGAACGAGGTAGTCGAGCCCTTCAAGACCAAAGCAACAGATCGCTTCAAGCCCTTATAAAAACTGTCAACTAGCTCAGCCACAAATTCTTTCTCGGCTTCAACTACTCCCGGTGAACGAGTGGCCCCTGAAGGCGAAGCTTTCACTGGTTTCATTGACATAACCGTAGAGGAGATGGCAGAAGCGCTGGCTGGAGAAATTTGAGGGATCGCTGGTGATCTTAGAGGAGTCCTCATTGAAACCAGTACACTAGCCACAATGAAAGTAGGGCTGGTGACTATTTCAGGAAGAGCTGGCTCAACAACCAGTGTCGGAGACGTAGGGTTGGTAATTACCTTCAGCTCCGTGGTTGTCAGGATAGGCTGCCTTAATGAAACCACTGGCATCTCACCTACCGATATACTTGGAAGTAAGATTGGTTTCGTAACTACTGTCCCCTCAGCCTCTTTAGTTCCATTAGCCAGTTCATACTGATAAGAGGGCAGGTCGTGATACAAGGCATCCATCTCGGCAGCGTCCGTTGCAGTCGAGTACTTGCTTCAGAAAGATTAGCTGGCTCCCTTGAAGTCGATCCACCCAAAGGTGGAACACCTGTGGCAAGACTTTATTGAGCCAGGCATGACAAATAATGGAAGAAAATTATTTACAAAAGATCAAAATATTACCAAGAAGGGATACCGCCTCAACTGCCTCAGCCGCAGTCTCTCCCCGAACTTCCTCGACGGCAGCATCAATCCCTCAGGCTCTATAGGAAAGTTTTTGGCAGATGCAGGAGGAGGGACGGCCGGCTCACCTTCACTCGCCGAAGCCTCTATGGTCCATCCCAAAGAGCTTGAAGCCACAGGACTCCCTTTCGAGGTCCCAACACCTGAAGGACCGACGTCAGCCGTGTCACCTCTGGAATCTTCTGAGATGACGAAGTAGCTAGCCTCGTTACCTTCTTTATAAGTGAACAGAGGATCATAAGAATTCCCCTATTCTCTTGCAGCCTCGGTTATCGGTTCTCTTGCAGTCTCAGTTCCTGAGCTATAGGATAACAAGTGAGCTGTATGAAATATATAAGTACATGTCGCAATAATGAAACTGATCTTACCCAGGTCGGGAACAGCTTTATCAGTAGTCTGCTTCTGAGCCGATAACCTAATAACTAACAGAGCGGGAGGAGGAGGCACTGCATTTGATTCACCCTCTGCAATAATGGTGGGAGTGTAGCGACGAGGATTCTTCACTACCCTCTTCCTGCGAGATCCACCCAGCCGCTTTCATTTGAAGTGGACATCGGGATCTTCTTCCTCCACTTCTTCTACCTCCACATCTTCCATGGGGGTTGTGCCTACCCCACCAGGAGCACCTGGTGGAGCCTCAGCACCTGCGTCTCCTTTAAAGTGGGGACTTTCTGCGTCTGAAGCCTCACTATCAGCAGTAGCGATAAACTCCCTAAGGCCTGGCACACGGACCCTTCTACCCTCGCCTCTCTCGGTGACTTTCCGCTTCAGCCGTTGGGAGATCAACTCACACCAAAAGAGTTAATAGAAAACCCAGTTGGCATGGAGTTCGAAGTTCTATACCACCGACAGAACCCCAAAGTTGTCAGCAGGTTCGGAGTCCTCAGCGGCATGCACTGCCGCGCCTCAGTACTGCCAGCGATGAAGAACCGCCAGGCACGAGCACCGTCAATAAGGATCCCCATGAAGGCCAGGCTGGTGTTCAGGTTACCTACATATAGTTGGTCATACCCGAACTGACAAGCAAATCGACTCGGGACATAAGGCTCCAAGTAGCAGGTATCCCCGCTCCTGTACACCAGATGGGATGGACGGATGCTAACCAGCCATTCAAAGATCCCCCGGCTCAGCAACGTCTGCCCATCTCCTACATCCTTGAATTCTTCGCCATAGCCTGCATCGCAAATGTAGGGAAAGCACCGAAAAAGGCTGTAAACGTCATACCGGTGCAGCAGCTTACGAACCGCGGCCACATAAGTCAATGGCCATGAATATCCCTCAAATCGACAGAGAATCGCCACCCGGACACCTTCTGGAGGCTCCTCACCAGCTTGGATAATGGAAGGTCAGTGAAGGGCGAACCATGCCATCAAATAGGTGTATGGCAAACCGATCCTGGGGTTTGGTCCGTCACGAGGTAAGATAGTGTCTTTTCCCTTTTTGTTGGTGGTGGTCTACAGAAAGCCTCCGTCAATGCACGAAGGCCCCACTGAATACAACACACAATCGCCGGGAGAAGTCCAAGGGAATGACCGTGGACTAGATGAACGGCTGGTAATAAGAGAGTCAGAAGAATGACGTCGCCAGAGGAAGATGGCACCACGCATCTCTTCAGCCAAACTGATAAAAAAAATCGGCCAAAAGTGCCTTACGGGACATCGGTCGATGAGCCTGGTGATGGAAACTCCTGAGAATGTCACCTTTCTCATAAGGTCCATCATCTTCTTCCAAGATCATATCCCCCCTGGAATGTTCTTGCATCCTCCAAAAAATATCCTCGTCTGCAACCCCGTAGTGAGCCGCTTCAGGAGCATCTTCCAGGTTGGGGAACAAATAATTCCCCCAGCTCTTTGAACTGTTCGAAGCTCCTTTATGGCTCCCATGCATACTCGAGCAAATGTGATGATGGCACATCAATTCTCAGTAAGTCTCGAACAAAACGGGCTCCTGTTGCTCCAGAAGTGCCAATTCTGTCTCGCATGAAAAATATGCTTCATAAGGGAGAGATCCCAAGGGCAGAGCAGAGACTTCCCACATCCTGTAGCTTGACAGTATAACTCGAAGATGGCGTAGAAGTTCCCTGTAGCTGGACAGTATAACTCGAAGATGGCGTAGAAGTTCGCTACGCTCTTCTGGATGCCGTAACAGGTTGCCCTGACAGCTTCGTAGAGCCCCAGCCTCTCCAGATTCTCTTCAAAATGGGCCAAGACATATAAGGTCAAGTCCCTCCACTAGGCCTTGGGGGATGAATCCACCCAGGAGTCCTGAAATCAGTGGCTGGATAATTGCCATGAGCTTTGAAGAACTGGTTTCCAAAAGTTTGAGCCACGACGGGATTTTCCCCCACTGGGATGTCTGGGAGAACGTTCCTAGGGTGGAGACCCAATATGCAGCGAGAAGCACCCGCCCTTGCATTACCGGGAGATGGAGCTATCAATTTTCCCACGTGAACGGAGTCAGTAGTTCGAGTCACTTGCCACTTCATCTTTCGAACCTTCATCACGCATTGGAAGAAAGACAACGGAAAATGACGCTTGCTAGATGGGAGATAATACTTCTCGCCATTCAGATTGAAAATCTATTGCCCTTCTCCAGCCAGCAGCTGATGATCGGTGTTGGGCCCTGCGTCCCCAAACATGAAACCGAGTTTCCGATAGATTTTTCGGTCACAATCCTCGAGGGGAACAGTAGTTAAGATGCTCCTCATAGTATGCTGATCTCCGGCGTAGATAAGGGCATCCCGGCCAGGAGCGCTCCGCTCACTGAATAATGAGGCCTGCCCATAAATTGCAGGCTAACATTGCCATCCAGTCCCCTGGCTATTCCAAAAAGACTGTTCAAAGGACCCGGAGTATAGTGCATTACAAAAATAAGAAGAAACTATATTAGTTCATTAGCCAAAGAAAAAAGAAAGCTATAGCAAAAAGAAAAATACCAAGGGATAGTTTCGCTCTCCGAGCAAAGCTAGCCTAGCATTAGCTTCGCCCTGAGGCTCAGCTCCACATTCTGTATAAAGACTGAGTGCAGAAGATTTCTAAGTGTTAGCTTCGCTCTGGAAGCTTAGCTTCGCGTTCTGTCGCTGAACAGAATGCGGAAAAGCCCCAAGGGCTAACTTCGCCAGAAAGGCACTTGTGCCTAAAACTGTTCAAAGGACTTTAAAGTCCTTTTCCCAGCTACGCTTCTAGGGCTAGCTTCGCATCCTGTCGTTTGACAGAATGTGAACCGCCCTTAGGGTTATCTTCGCAGAGAAGCTGAGAGAAGAAACCATTCGGTTTCTAAATTTACAGTTGAGAAATATAGGGGAATTAAATCCCCTAAAAATTTGGCAAAGAAAATTAAGGGAGTTGAATTCCCTGAGATCACTGGATCACGATGGATCACTCTGGATTCATCAGGAAATAGCCAGAAATTGCCTTCAAAAAGAGATGAAAATCTCCGAATATAAGGGAAAATCCCCTACCCGCAATGGGACGTTCGATGACCGGAGGAGGAGAGGGCTCCTCTGTCGCAGAGGTCGCTGCCTCTTTGCCTGCTCGTCTTTTGGGAGCCATGAAAGAACTGAAAAGTTCTGAAAATCTCAACGAAGAAGAAGGAGGAGAAAGAGATTTATTTCTCTGAAAATTTAAAGAGAAGTTAATTCTCCTTCTTTCAACCCAATCGGGCTTTTATAGGCTTAAAATTGCCTAACTTCGCCTCCTCAAAAGGAGCGCAGGCGATTGTTTCAGATTAATTTGAAACGGCGCCTAAGCGCCTTCCCGAGAAATCTTGCTTCAGCCCCGCCAAGGGCTAACTCCGTTGTGAGTTCAGCGTTGATCTCGCGCGACGCTTGAGTAACTTCGCTGAAAGACGAGCCTTAGCTCCGCTAAGAGCTCATCTCTAATTTCGCAGAAACTTTGTACTAGCCCTGCTGGAAGCTCGTTCTTGACTTAGCCAAAAATTCTTCTTCAGCTTCGCGGGAAGCTTAGCTCTGCTAAGAGCTTTTCTTTCCTCCTAAGGAAAAGACTAACCTAAGCTAGTCCATTCCAAGTATTTTTGAAATGCAAAGAGAAAGGGAGGGGAACAAAGTTGATAAGCAGAAAATAAACATTTTTATTGATTCAAAAGGGAAGATATATTAATACTACATCAAGACTATCTTTCATACAACAGAATCATTGCTCCAAAGGTAAACAAATTGTCCTATCTACTTTCAGGGTGATGAACCATCCCAACTGGACACGAAAGGTCTTCCTCCTGCACAAGGTCGTAGTCCTTCGCTTAATGGCAGATTTTACCATCAAAAAGCGGGATCTTCTTTGATGAAAAATGGCAAGAGGTTGAATCTTCTTTGATCAAAATTGGTAAGGGATTGGTTGCCACCAGAAAGCTGGATCTTCCTTAAACAAAAATAATAAAGGAAGGATCCGAGACCTTACTGGTGACATCCGCCTTCCCGAAGTGGATCATCTCGGATAAGCGACTACCAGCCCCTTTTCGAAGTGGATCATCTCGGATAAGCGACTGCCAGCCTCTTCTTGGAACACGCATCAGCTTTTCTAGTATGTTCCTCCTGCTTATGATCAAAGCCTCAACTTGGAAATCAAGGGGCAAGTTTTTGGTCTCTTTCATCAAAACGAAGGAATGGGGAGCATACTTCACTACAATGCAAATAGAAAACAAGTTAGCATCAAATCAAAAAAAAGGTGGAATGCTAAGTCAAAATTCTTTGGGCGAAGCTATCCAATTGTGCGTTGAAGACGGATTTCAGTTAAGCAGAGGATAGCCTCGCTTACACAGTAATGATAGACTAGCTCAGCATAAGCCAAGTCTTAGCCCCGCCCAAGGCAGTTAGGCTGGAGAAGCCTCAAAAAAGGACAAAGTCCTAGCCTCGCCTATATGGCTAGGCTAGACTGGCCCAGAGAGACGCAGTCTTAACCCCACCTATATGGCAAGACTGGCTCAATCTTGAAGAGGCCAAGTCCTAAGCCTTGCCTATATGGCAGATTCAACAGGCAGATTTAACAGATCAAGGCAGGAACTCTGCATGGAAACATCTTTCGCCTGATCGAGCGAGAATGCTAGCTTCACCGAGAAGCTAAAAAATAGGGTTGAAACCCTTTTCTGAAAGTGAGCCAAATGCGAAGACCAAGGGAATTTAATCCCTAAGATAGCTGGTAAAGCTAAGAAAATTAAGGGAGATAAACTGCCTGAAAGTCACTGGATGGCTGAGGCTCACCAGTTCTTAATTGAGTGAGAGTCCCCACTACTTCAGGGACCTCAGCCTCCTTGCTTGAGCAATGGGGAGAGGTCATAAACAAACCTCCAAGAAAGAGAGAAATATATTTCTCTGGGAAGGACTATAAGAGTCCTATTTATAGGCCTCGTGGCCCGACTACGCCGCCACCACTTCAAACTTGAAAGCGCGGGCGAATTTAAGGCATTCAAATGCTTGGCCTTGAGAAAGGGAATAGTCTCCCTTGAGAATTCGCATGAAGTTATTTGAACTTCGAAAAAGGGAATAATCTCCCTCGTTAATGCACGAGAGGATATTCAAAACTTGAAAAAGGGAACAATTCCTCTCGTAACTCGTAAAAAGCGGTTAGCCTTGGGAACGGAGCGTCACTCCATCACAGCGAGCGCGAGGCTAATACTCATCTTCCAACTCAGTTTGAAGCGAAGTTACTTCAGAAACCCCAAAGGCGAAGCTACCCAAAAGCGAAGCTACCCAGAAGCGCGAAGCTACACGAAAGCGGATTGTTACAATTCCTCGACGAACCTATTCCAACCCGAAGGCAGAGTTAAAGGCGAAGTTGAACCCAACCACCAGGGCGATGTTCACATTCACATACCATCAATCAAAATAGTTCAAAGTATTTCAGGATCTGAACCATTCCATTGCAGATTCATGAAAACTTTGAAGGGAGTCCTGTTGACACTCGAAAAAGACGGACTCTCACATTCATCTTCAGCCGGTCTGAACAACATCTAACTTATTGACATCTATAAAAGAAAGTCAAAGACAAGCTGATGACCAGAGGAAAGGCAGCAACATGGACATTACTAATCCAGTAAAGCAGATAGTAAGTCAAAGTTGCCTTTGAAGAAGATCTGAGCAGGCCTAGAGACACTAAGTCTCACATGAGCCCAAGGGATGAGCAATCGCACGAGAGGCTAAGTTTTTTTAGCTCCCCAAGAATTCCATCATAGCTCTGCCATGGGCTAACTTATAGCTTCGCCCTGGAGTTTTCCATAACTCCGTAGAATGCTAACTTACAGCTTCGCTAGACGCTCTGCGGAGCAACAAAAGGCCAACTTATAGCTTCGCTGAGAGCTTACTCCTAGCTTCGCCAGAAGCTTCCCTTAGCTCCGCTACGAGCTTATTGGATTAGCCCCGCTGCGGGTCTTTTATAGTCACCTTTGACCAATCAAATCTCCAGATGAGATCATTGTAATTGAAATCGAATTTGGCAGTTGCTTGCCATGATCTTTTGACTCTCCCAATCAGGTGAGAAGATCAGAGGAGATCTCTCAATTAACAGGTGAGGATCAAGGGAGTATCCCTCATTTAGCGGAGCGGGTCAAGGGATTAGCCCTACATGCTATTCCTAGCTTCGCAGAAGCTGTTTCTAGTCTCGCGGCGAGGCTACTTTCCAGATACAAAACAGATGGACTCAATCTGTTTCCAGATTTTCAGGGCGATTATACCCCTGTTCTCCCTATAGATAGCCTACCAGGAGCACAAAGAGGGAGGAGGAGAGACAGACAAGGATAGAGAGGAGATTGGCTCGAGAAGCAGAATCCCTAATAAGAGGGCTCTACCGATCCTCTGTTCTCCGATTCCCCGAACCAAGCGAGAAGGGAGTCCTATTAGGAGACAGTTCGATCATCTGACCGATCGCATCGTCAAAGAGATAAAGTGATCGCGCACTGATCAGATTCCTACCGGCACATTTTTCTAGAAATCTCAGAGGAGATCTACTAGTAAATTTCTTTTGCTTTCTGTAAAGAAATACTTGTAATTTCGCTCCTCGAGCACTTTTTTTGTAAGTTTTCCCTTACCCAAATCAATGGAAAACAATACTGCATTGAAGAAAAAGCATAGTTGGATAATGACATGTGAACATTTTTCAAAAATATAGAATGTATAACTATCGGTAGCAACTGTTGCATCAATACATGACAATCATGAGATTTCAAGTCAACAAGTATCAGAACTTTAATTGACACGAGACTTCGAATATTTAATGAGTGATCGCTTGGGACTTTAAACCCAATAAGATACTAAAAAATTCTATCTTCTCTTTTTTAGACAAAGTATAACATGCTGGCGGTAAATACTTATTTTTTCCCTTCTAGGTACTAACTGCTCATGTATACCCATTTCAACCAAATCCAGTTTACTTTTGACTCCATCCTTAACCATACCGGGTATATTGAGTAATGTGCCAATAATACTATCACATATATTTTTTCTCTATATGCATTACATCAAGGCAGTGTCTCATAAACAAACACTTCCAATACGGGAGATTAAAAAATAATGATCGCTTCTTTCACAGATTCTTTTCAATTGTATTTTGCTTTACCTTTCTACAACTTGGCATAAGATGTTTCACAATATGCATTACATAAGTATAGATGATCTACAAAGTATTCATTTACATCATGCATCATTTCTTCTAATTTATCACCTTCATCACAATCGACTTCTTCCCTTTCATCACATCTTCTATCACTTGAATTAATAGGTCTATCTTCTCTTGCACTTACTCCGTGCCATATCCATCTTGTATAATTTGTATCAAACTCATTAATGAATAAATTGTCTCTTAATATTTTAACTGTAACTTTATCAAGACAACCACATTTTATGCATGGATAATTAATACGGTTAGGATCGTCTGCATGCTCAACAACAAAGTTGATAAATTTTTCTACATCTTTCTCATATTCAGTACTTAACTGATCAGCATGAATTCATTTTTGATCCATCTTTACTATGTCTAGACATAAAAAAATAAAATATTAGTTTTTGACAAAATATAAAAACAAAAAATCCAAGCAAAAAATTAATTTTTGATCCACAAGGTGCACACACATGAACACACGCATACAAACACGCACACACGCATACAAACATGCACATTAACACACACACACACACACACATACATTGCACACATCACACATTAGACACACACACACACTCATCACACACTCACACATTGTACACATAACACATGAACACACACACGCGCACACACATGTACATTACACACACCAGTGAACACACACATGACACATATACATTTATCATTAACATCGGTTCTATAAAGAATCGTTGTTAAAATTAAACTTTTTCTTAAAAAATTCACTAATTTCACTAATTTAGCACCAAAGAAATTTCACTAATATTTTTAGCACCAAAAATTTCACTGATTTCACATTTTTAGCAATTTCACAATTTCACAATTTAGTACCAAAAATTTCACTAACGCTTTTCTCTATGTAAAATATGCATGAGAATATAGGGAAGAGTGATACCTCAAAGGCTTAAGTGGCAAGTCAGAGTTCACTGGAAGGGGCTCGCCGGAGGGGAGAGAGGAGTGGGGGGCTCTCCATAGGGGTAGAGAGGGGGCGACGGGAGTCACTTGAGAGAGAGAGAGAGAGAGAGAGAGAGAGAGAGGGCAGGTCGGGTTTAGGGGACGGCATGGGAGGGGTTGTCCAGAGGGGGAGAGAGGGACGGGGGGCTCGCCGGAGGCATAAAGAGAGGGTAACAAGAGATTGTTTGGGGGGGAGAGAGACAAGAGGGATCAGGTTAATTTGGGGGGCAGCAGGAGGGAAGGCCTCGGAGGGGAGGGGGAGAGCGACGACAAAAGGCTGATCTGTAGTGTGGGGAGAGAGATCTAAGGGGGGAGAGAGAGTGGCAGCCATAGGGGTAGGGTTTTGACTTTGGGGGATTATACGTCGGTTCTATCTGAACCGACGTTAAAGCCCTTGGATTTAATGTTGGTTCTTATGAATCAACGGTTCATATAGAACCGACATTAAATCAAAAGCTTTAATTTTAGTTCAAATGAACCCACATTAAAACCTGGTCTTTAATGTCGGTTCATTATGAACCGATGTTCAATGTTCTAATTAATGTCAGTTTAGACAAACCAATGTTAAAAACTTATTTTTGAAGTCACTTTGTTAAAAATGATGTGAAAACTAATGACTTTTAATCTGCATATTGTTGTAGTGCATGTAGTATCGAATTTGTCCACTTGTCCACCTGTCCACCTGTAATTATGTGATAGGATTTTATTGAAATAAAACCTTGAATAATGTGAGATTTGTAAGATTTGAGATTTAATAGCACTTAATGCTTGTATTACTCGTCTTAGATCTTTAATATGCTTCTTTTAAGAGAAATTGTCTACTTTTTTCGTATAATATTTATTAGCAATGAAAACAAGAAAAATTTCTATTTAATTTATTTTTCTTGTAAACACATTAGGCTATTTTTTTTCTCTTATGCTATTTTTTCTTATAAATTTAATTTTTTGAATTCTTTTATCGCAACAGTATTCCCAATAAGTGTTCCTACTAATTTAAGAATGATAAATATAATGAACTAAATGAAAGTACACCTAGAGGGGGGTGAATAGGTGTAAGGCTAATCTATGACAAATAATGTGGAATTAAAAACTTAATGCAACACACTTAGTGTAACCAAAGAGTGTAGCCGAATTTTCGGTGAAGAGCTCTGGACTATCTCCTTTAAATTCCTCAAAATAAGAGTTGAGGTGCTATATGAAGCTCTCTTTGTTGAACACAAGTATGGGCACACAATCAACACAAGCATATATATGATATGATGCAATGCACAATGTAAGAGAGAGAGAGAGTTAGAGAAAGTGGATCAAACGCAAACACTGAGATATGTTTCGAGGTTCGAGCACACAGCTCTACGTCCCCGCCTTCACACAGAAGAATTTTCACTAACTCGTCCACACAGGACTTCCCACACAGGGAACCTCCACTGAGAATTTGGGCAAATACAATTTGGAAGTACACAACTCCTCTCTCCAACAATTACATCCTCTCACTAGAGGCAAGGCACAAACCAACACAATATCAACCTCACAAATGAGGGATAGGCACAAAGTCAAACAATCACCTCTCACTAGAGGGTCTAGGCACGAAGCCAAATAACAATCCACCTCTCACTAGAGGGATTAGACTCAAAGCCACACAACTACAATCACCTCTACACTTAGAGGGATTCCAACTCAACCTCCACAATCACCTCTACGCAAGAGGGATACCAACAACA
This sequence comes from Agave tequilana, assembly GCA_038442645.1. NCBI lineage: Eukaryota > Viridiplantae > Streptophyta > Magnoliopsida > Asparagales > Asparagaceae > Agave > Agave tequilana. The sequence goes on along the minus strand of JAVJIF010031545.1, from coordinate 70,426 downwards.
AGGAAATGAGGTTTACAACACAAGGTGATCACAAAGACTACAAACCAAATCTTTTCTCACTAAACAAATCATAATAGATAGGATAGATGGATAAGCTCAAGTGTTAGAAAACAAAGAGTTTGAAAATCAAAATCACAAAGAAAAACTCTTGGGAAAACTTCTAGAATAGATATAAAAATGAAGATAAAAAATAATCCCAAAGACTTCTCCTTTTCTTGATTTTTCCAACCCTTTAAACAAATAAAGATAAAATCTTTTGGATCTAAAAACTCTTTTAAAAACTTGTATTAAACACTTGAAAGAATGAGAATTTTTGCTCTTAGAAAACTTGTTCAAACACCAACTCAAATGGGGTATTTATAGCCCCATTTCAAATCTGCCCGTTGGCAGCAGGCAAGGGCATTTTTGCCCTTCCGATCGACCGGGCGGTCGACCGGCCAAGGGTCAAATTTTTTACCGTTGAGCCTACCGGTCGACCGCCCCGGTCGACCGGGACTGAATCCAGAGAGCAACGGCTCTCTGGCCGGTCGACCGCACGGTCGACCGAAGCTGGATACAGAGAGCAGAGCTCTCTGCCGGTCAACCGGGTTGGTCGACCGGGGCCTTTTCTAGAGAGCAGAGGCTCTCTGGTAGTAGACCGACCCGGTCGACCGGCCCACCAGCCTGGCTGCGTGCACATCTGTGCACGTCGGTCGACCGGACCGGTCGACCGACTACTACCACGGTCGACCGGCCTGGACAGCCAGTCCAGCCATTATAGGATTTAAAAATTTGGGTTTTTATCTTCTATTAAATCTCATAAAATCACATAAATTCCACAAAAAATCAGTTCTTATTAGATCTTTGAAATACAAATATGTGTGAGAAAAATTCAACACATATTTCAAAATATTTGAACTATTTTTGTGAGATAGAAAATTTGACTTAAACCAAAAACTGTATTTTTCAAAACTTGAATTTTTGAAATGGAAATCCGATTTTTTCAAAACACATGTAAATACAAAAACATGATATTTAAACATCTTTGAAGCATATTGTATATGGATAGAATTCAATATACATGAAAGATATTATATCTATGTTTTTGACATGAAATCCAATATTGGTTAAACCAAAAACCAAAAACACATGAAACTTAAAACAAGTGTCTGTACTGTGAACTTGAGCATATCACACTATCTAATCTTTACAATGAGATCTAAACAAACTTAAACTAAACAAACCGATGTCTTCTTGTAGAACTCCGTCTCCAAGTTGACTCGATCCAAACGTGATCTCCCGAGCTTGACTCCAACCGAGTGCTAGATGTGAACTTAACGCTCGAGCTCTTGTATCACCATGTGAAAGCTCCAAAACATCTTTGTTGAAGCTAATCACCTACTAATATCTTGATTAAATATCTGAAACTAAATATCACAAGATTATTAGTAAACTATAACTATATGAGTTAATCATTATCAAAACTAGAGTGAAGGGCCTCTGGGCCAACAATCTCCCCCTTTTTGATGATGACAAAACTCATAGAGTTATATATGCATGGATTAAAGTTAAGTTTTATAGAAGCTCCCCCTTAACTCATGCATAGCAATAAACATAAAGATATGCAATGAATGCTCAACATAGATATGCATAAACATAATATTTGATACCAATGAAATAAACATGCTCTTGATACCAAATTTTAAAATAAACATGTTCTTAAAAAAATGTTGTTCTAAATACTAACAAAAGCTCTTGATACCAACAAAACAACAAAAGATGCTCTTGATACCAATACCAACAAAAGATGCATTTGATATCAATGATAAAAGATAACACATTTAAACACATATGCATATAAAACTTCAAAATATCTCTCCCCCTTTTTGTCAATTCATCAACAAAGGGGTACAAACAATAAAGGGCATAAATAACATTTTTCTCCCTTTTGCATAAATCAAAACAATAAAGTATATATGCTATATACATTCATGAAGAGGAGAGACGTGAAGTTAACTCCCCCTGCATACATGCATTTATATGAAAAGAGATGACTAAACCCTAGCCACATAAAGCATAATATGCAATGTATAAAAGGAGATGTGAAGCTCCTACTACACATGTGTACTACATACCAAAGAAAGGTCAATCACTTCAATATGACATACACTCAACATGAATCTTTATATAGAGAAGATGTTAAGCTTCCCTTATATATAAGCAATACAAATCAAAACATTATGATACCCAATTGAAAAATATATCAATGAAGGTATTCATCGAAACATCATGATATCAATTTATGATACCAATTGAAAATAAACAAAACATTTTGAAGAAACCAACAAAATTTTGATACCAATAGAAGGATATAAACATATAGGAAATCTTGATACCAATTGTAAAAATTAGTACCACTTGAAAATATTTTACGCTTTTGATACCAATAGAAAAACATAAACCAATCTTTTTGGTTAAACACTAAAATTATTTTACAATCGAGATACCAAATAGAGAATAATATCAATTTAATATTCTTGATACCAATATTGAAAATGAAACATATATCCAATTAAAAATAATTTTCATTAGGTGCATCGGAAACCAAATGAAAACTAAGATATCATTTTTCAACATAAAGAGTGGGAGTAAGATACCAAATGTAAACAAAACCTATTGAAAGGTAAAACATGAATTTTTCTCCCCCTTTATGAAATACTAATGAAAATGATGCATAAACTTGTATAAGATACCAATTGAAAAATAATTGTCATTAAAGAATCAAGCTTAGCATGACAAAATTTGTGCTCAAAGATATAGAGATATAGTAAGCACAATAAAAACACACACATATATATATGGAAAAAGTAAATACCAATCTAAATTGATATTATTTTAAGTTGAAGCATACATATATAGAAACAAATATGAGTATACAAAATAAATATCAATTGTGATACTAATTGAAAACACAATGAGAATCAAGTGTATAACTCATACTCACTACCACTCATTTCATGTACATGTTTAAATTGATTTTCAATATGAGCATACAAGGCATGGTCACCCAACCAACCGCCCATTATGGGTAGAGGTTTTCAAAAACAAGTTTGAAAATAGTTTTTGCATAATTGAAACTCAACTAAATGAAGAATACCGCAACTAGTTTTATGATAATCTTGAAAACTAGTACGAAATCCTTCAAGTAAGGAATAAAACAATAACATGTTCCATAAAACTTGAAAATCACTCAACCAATGACACTCAAAATCTATATAGCACATATAACACTCATGAAAACAAAATCATGAGAAAATATCAAGTAATATGAGTGTACAAGTTTTGTGTGAAAGACATAGTCATGGAAGTAGGCAATTAGGCTTAAATATGAAATTCCCTATCAAAAACATGAAAATCATTAAAACTAAGAATCTTTCAATGTATATGTATGTTTTGTATAAACTAGAGTATACATACATATCCAAATATGAGCGAGTCCACAAAAGTATATGCATGAAGGCAAGTGGATCAAGGATGTATATGTATAACTATTAGTTTAGACAAAATAGACATATACATGAGTTTAAACATAAACATGAAAACATGTACAAAAATAGAGAATACAAGTCAAAATGCATGAATCATCAAAACTAGGCTATACTAGTACATCTAATGGGTACAAATGAGCAATCAAGCACAAATATATAATAATCAATTTGTGGCTCACTAGTTGTACAAGTATATACTCAAGTTTTAATGAAAACTAACATCTAAATATGTAATCAAACCATGAAGTACAAAAATTAAAACAAAACTCATATGATCATTATGTAAATGCACATGTCTTAGATCTATGATATACACAATAGCTAAACAAATGTGAGAACACAAAAGTATAGGTCCATATAAACATGTGTGTATCTCAAAATTACTATATATGTACATCACAAATCTAATTATCATGACATTTAACATAGTAATCAAAACATGCTAAAAATCAATGACATGAAAAGTATGTAAATAAAAATGGGAGTTAGAGATCGTTACCAAAACTAAGAGGGTACATCCCTATGTCTCCAAATCAAGGTGGTCTTCCCACCAAACTCCCCTTGAAAGTGATGCATCCAAATTGTCATCTTTAAGCTCGGAACGCATCCACCTCAAGGCACCATCACTCTCACGTCAAGTGAGACCCACACCTACATCAAATAAAATAGGAGTGATTTTTGGTACCCATACTCTTTTGGGTCCATGGAGGTTAGCTCCTTTCCTAACCCAAACAAACTTATTTGCTAAATTTTCTTCATGTATCCTATCATAACAAAATTTAGTAAGGTGGCCCTTACGTCCACAATGTGTACAAGTGTACACATGAGCATACAAAGTGTGTGATGAGTGTGAATGTGAGGAGCATGTGTATGTCGTGGTTTGTGTGCATGTATAGGAGGAACTTGTTTCTTTCGAAACATAGATTCCAAACGTGTGTGGTTCAAATCACATTGGCTCAAAGTGGAGCCTAAACAATCAACACTCTTCTTTAACATGGATATATCATTTTCAATCATGAAAGAAGAGGTGCATGCAATAGGTGAGTTAGATGTTGAAGCTACACTAGCATGGCAAACATGAGAAGGCAAATCATTTTTCAAAGTTTTATTTTCGTTTAAGCAAACTTCTAATTCTTTTGAAATTAAATCAATTTTGTTTTTCAAAAAAATATTCTCTTTTAAAACAAAATCAAGTTTTGAAGTTAAAGTCTCATTTCTCTTCAAAACATTTTCACAATCATTTCTATTTTTTAAAATTTCATTTTCTTTTTGGGCAAGTTCAAGTTGGGATTTCAAAGAGTCCCTTTCATTTTAAATCTCATCGCTCTCTTGCAAAACAATATCAAGTTTAGAAGACAAATTTTTATTTTCTTCTTTTAGTGCAAAACTTTTCTTTTTCAAGAGATTATGTCTTTCTAACAATTTTTCACAGCCTATAGCTAGTTCATAATTTGAAGCATGTGCATCCATATACTCATTGTAAGAAGAACTAGAACTATCATCTAGTTGAGTATCTGAATATACCTCAAGGGAGTCATTCCCTTGGACCATGAAGCAACGTTGTTCGGATTCTTCTCCACTAGATTCCATCTCCACATGATTCGTCTTTTGGAGCGCGAGAGAGGTCAACGTGTTTTTTGTTTAATGTGCTTCTAAGTGCCGTTAGGGCTTGTGCATTGGCCTCTATATGCTTGCTATTACCAAGATAGGATTTCTTGGTAGCGACAAGGAAAACATGCAAGCCTAGGGTTTTTAGATACATGGACATCCTAGCTTTCCAAACAACAATGTTAGAAGTATCATACATGGGAGGGGTCATGAACTCCATGAGTGTGTGTAAACAATATAAGTGTGCAAATGCAAATCTAGATTAGCTAATCAAGAACTCACTCCTAGGTGGTTAAACCTAATATCAGGAGCGTAGGCTCTGATACCAATTGAAAGTACACCTAGAGGGGGGTGAATAGGTGTAAGGCTAATCTATGACAAATAATGCGAATAAAAACTTAATGCAATACACTTAGTGTAACCAAAGAGTGTAGCCGAATTCCCGGTGAAGGGCTCTGGACTATCTCCTCTAAATAAGAGTTGAGGTGCTATATGAAGCTCTCTTGGTTGAACACAAGTATGGGTACACAGTCAACACAAGCATATATATGATATGATGCAATGCACAATGTAAGAGAGAGAGAGAGAGAGTTAGAGAAAGTGGATCAAACACAAACACCGAGATATGTTTTGAGGTTCGAGCACACAGCTCTACGTTCCCGCCTACACACAGAAGGTTTTCACTAACTCGTCCACACAGGACTTCCCACACAGGGAACCTCTACTGAGGATTTGGGCAAATACAATTTGGGAGTACACAACTCCTCTCTTCAACAATTACAACCTCTCACTAGAGGCAAGGCACAAACCAACACAATATCAATCTCACAAATAAGGAATAGGCACAAAGCCAAACAACCACCTCTCACTAGAGGGTCTAGGCACTTAGCCAAACAACAATCCACCTCTCACTAGAGGGATTAGGCTCAAAGCCACACAATCACCTCTACACTTAGAGGGATTCCAACTCAACCTCCACAATCACCTCTACGCAAGAGGGATACCAACAACAAGGAAATGAGGTTTACAACACAAGGTGATCACAAAGACCACAAACCAAATCTTTTCTCACTAAACAAGATCCTAATAGATAGGATAGATGGATAAGCTCAAGTGTAAGAAAACAAAGAGTATGGAAATCAAAATCACAAAGAAAAACTCTTGGGATAACTTCTAGAATAGATATAAAAATGAAGATAAAAAACAATCCCAAAGACTTCTCCTTTTCTTGATTTTTCCAACCCTTTAAACAAATAAAGATAAAATCTTTTGGCTTTAAAAACTCTTTTAAAAACTTGTATTAAACACTAGAAAGAATGACAATTTTTTATCTTAGAAAATTTTTTCAAGCACCAACTCAAATGGGGTATTTATAGCCCCATTTCAAATCTGCCCGTTGGCAGCAGGTAAGGGCATTTTTGCCCTTCCGGTCGACCTGGCGGTCGACCGGCCAACGGTCAAATTTTGACTGTTGAGCCTACCGGTCGACTGCCGACTGGATCCAGAGAGCAACGGCTCTCTGGCCGGTCGACCGCACAGTCGACCAAAGCTGGATATAGAGAGCAGAGCTCTCTGCCGGTCAACCAGGTCGGTCGACCGGGGCCTTTTCCAGAGAGCAGAGGCTCTCTGACGGTCGACCGACCCGGTCGACCGGCCCACCAGCCTGACTGCGTGCACATCTGTGCATGTCGATCGACCGGACCGGTCGACCGACTACTGCCACGGTCGACCGGCCCGGTCGACCGGCAGACAGCCAGTCCAGCCATTATAGGATTTAAAAACTTGAGTTTTTATCTTCTATTAAATCCCATAAAATCACATAAATTCCACAAAATCAGTTCTTATTAGATCTTTGAAAAACAAATATGTGTGAGAAAAATGCAACACATATTTCAAACTATTTGAACCATTTTGTGAGATAAAAAATTTGACTTAAACCAAAAACTGTATTTTCCAAAACTTGAATTTTTGAAATGAAAATCCAATTTTTCCAAACACATGTAAATACAAAAACATGATATTTAAACAACTTTGAAGCATATTGTATATGGATAGAATCCAATATACATGAAAGATATTATATCTATGTTTTTGATATGAAATCCAATATTGGTTAAACCAAAAACCAAAAACATGAAACTTAAAACAAGTGTGTGTATTGTGAACTTGAGCATATCACACTATCTAATCTTTACAATGACTAAACAAACTTAAACTAAAAAAACTGATGTCTTCTTGTAGAATTCCGTCTCCAAGTTGATTCGATCCAAACGTGATCCCCCGAACTTGACTCCAACCGAGTGCTAGATGTGAACTTGACGCTTGAGCTCTAAAATCACCATGTGAAAGCTCCAAAATACCTTTGTTGAAGCTAATCACCTACAATATCTTGATCAAATATCTGAAACTAAATATCACAAGATTATTAGTAAACTATAACTATATGAGTTAATCATCATCAAAACTAGAGTGAAGGGCCTCTGGGCCAACACTAAAAGGTGGAAATTTTATATAAAATATAGACATACTAAATAAAAAGTAGATAATTTTATAAGAAAAATATAACTAAAATCAATTTTATATGAAATGCCCACTTTTTATAGTCAGTTTTACACTTAAGCTTAATTGTCCACCTATAGGTCACTTGTCCACATTTTTGTTAGTCTGTCCACTTATATGTCAACTTGTCCACTTGTTTTTGAAATTGTCACCCACAATTTAGTTTTTCACTTGTATGTGAAATTATCCACATTATTTTTAGTTTATCCACTTATAGCCATAAGGGTGCAGATTATCCATAGATATTCACATACTCATACTACTGGTTGGCTCGGGAAAAATTTAGAGTATCGTAATAAAATTTTCTTGAATCAATGAAAGATCATAACAATCTCAAAAATTTCGATTACAAGAGAGAGAAGATATTCAAGCTCAAATCATCTCTTTGTTTAATGCTAGGTTCTTGATGTAGCGGTGGAAAGTGAATCTTGTTTTCCGTTGACTGGGTGAATGTCACAATCTTCTGGGAATCTTCTCTTCAGACTATGGACGGAGTAGCGCAGCTCCTGTCCAATAAGATCTCAAAGAGACTTGAGGTAAGAACAAACTTGTACTCAGTAAGTTGTTAGAAGAGTTGAACTCTTTTGTATTCCTTAGCTAAAGATTCTGATTTTTGACCAAAACATTCGACCAAAACTTCGACCAAAACTTCCGACCACTCTTCAGTAGCAAACTGAGTTATTTATAGGGGTTTCAGGGGTAAAACTGTACCCTAAAAGCCCTCCGTAATGGGGGTTAACTCCCCTCATTACGTGGGCAGTAATTGACCCAGTAATGAGGGCAGTTATAACCGAGACGCAGAGCTTCTCTGTAGTCGGAACACGGGCTTCGAGCCTCGCGTTTTGGATGCGGACTCCGGACCCTACTAGACGCGGGTTTCGAACTCTGCCAGACGCGGGCTTGAGGCTCTGCGTCTTGAGATTGCAATGATGTCGAGACGCGGGCTTCGAACCTCGCGTCTAGGCACCACGTGATGCAAGGATGCGGGCTTCGAGTCGCGTCTTGGTTATTACAGTGCAGCTGGGACGCAGGCTTCGACCCTCGTGTCTTGGTACTGTACTGATGCAAAGACGTGGGCTTTGAGTCGCGTCTTGGCTATTGTAGTACAACTGGGACGCGGTCTTCGACCCTCGCGTCTTGATACTGTACTGATGTTGAGGCGCTGGCTTCTTGCTCTGCATCTTGACATTACACGAGTTGCTATGATTAGCCTCTCGTCTGGAATATAGACTCTATTCTCTGATGACTTGTCTTCAGTGATTTTTAGATAGTGTACAACCACTTGCGAATTCAGATAGGAAAAATCCACATTCGGGCTAATAAGAATGCGAATACGGATAATTGATGCAGATATGGAGATGGGTGCAGATAGTGTAAAATATGGATATAGATACAAATATTTACATGTTTAGTATATATAATATATACTAATATTATAAATTATAAGTAATTATAAGTCTAAGTTTAAGATATAAGTATAAATGATATAACTTATAATTAAGTTTCTATTTTATGATTTTCTTCTCACCCGACCTCTCTCTCTATCCCCCCCCCCCCGCCTCGAGTAGGTGATGAACGAACTTGAGATTTGGCGGTCAGACAGTGGCGGTGGTAGTGATGGTTAGGCAGCGTCGATGACAACGATGGTAAAAAGCTCTCTCTCTATCTCACGCAAAACTCTACTCTTGCACCCACTCACAACACTCGGCCTTAGTTGCCTTGATTTCTCTTGCACTTTCCTATTGGTTACATACACTTACTCCTAAAGGCCTTAGTTGCCTTGATTTCTCTTGCTTGATAGCAAGTGGAGGCTGTAAGCCTCTACTTATAGCAATTCAAGATCGGTTTATTTGAGCTCACAACTGACTTTGAATTTTCTATAATGTTCCCGGTTAAGAACTGGACTTGTATTCTCCAGAGATGCCCAAGATAAGAGGGACTTATGTAGGATGTTCTAGAAGGATCCAACAAAGTCAGTGTTGAATTTTCAATGCTCCCACTTGGCAATGATTTTTCTTCTTGTCATACCCAGCTGCTTCGTGAATTTCAAAAACTTCGTAGCACTGAGTCCCTTGGTAAAAATATCTGCCACTTTCTCATTATCCTGATTGTCGTCATTGCGATTTCTTCTTGAAGTACCTTCTCCCTAAGAAAGTGATGGTGTACTTTAATATGCTTTTGTCCTTGTATGAAACACCAGATTCTCAGCCAATCTGATGGCTGACTGATTATCACAATGTAGAGATATTGCATAATCCGCAGGTTGATGCAAGTCCTCCATCAACTGAATAAGCCACGTACTTTCTTGAGCTACTGTCATCGCAGACTTGTACTCGACTTCTGTAGTTGACAATGACATTGTTGGTTGTCTCTTGTTGCATCATGAGACAGCTGCCGAGCCGATCATAAAGACATAATCAGTTGTTGATCTCCGAGTGTCGTGGTATAATCAACATCACAATATCCAATCACCTCACATTCCTCGCCTCTCCTATACAAAAGGCCACAGTCAAGTGTACCCTTGACGTACCTAAGCATTCGTTGTACTGCTTCCAAGTGAGGCTTCTTTGGCTTCTGCATGTAGCGGCTGACAAATCTGATCGTGAAAGCAATGTCCTGCCTTGTCATGGTTAGATGGCTAAGACTTCCAACCAGCTGCCCGGTACATAGTCAAATATTCTAGATCCTTCCCTTCGTACACACATAGCTTGAGATTAGTCTTCATAGGTGTCAAAATTAACGTGCAGTTGAACATACCGTATTTAGGCAACTTATCCTTTGCGTACGTCTATTGGCAAAGGAAAAATCCTTTCCTTTTGTCGACCTTCAACCCAAGAAAGTGTCTGAGTTCACCAAGATCCTTCATCTACATCTGGACCGAGAGATTCTCCCTTGTCCTACAAATCTCTCCTTCATCGTCTCTTGTAACTATCAGGTCATCCACATAGACCAACACACCTGCAAGCTTATCGCCATGCTTCTTGATGAATAAGCTAGAATATGTAGGAGTGATGAAGTAGCCACTCTGCACTAAAAACTTGCCAATCTTTCCGTACCATGCCCTTAGAGCTTATTTTAACCTATAAAGAGTTTTTCTTAGTTTGCAGATGTACGCAGACATTTTTTTTGCTCTTGAATCCCGTGGGGTGCTCCATGTAGATCTCTTACTCCACCTCGTCGTGTAAGAAGCCGTTCTTTACGTCCATCTGCCAAAGCTTCTAACTTTTGCTAGCCGCCAGAGCTATGAGAACCTGAACCATTGTTATCTTATTAATTGGTGAACCTCGCACCACAGTCCAGTCAATACTATTGTGAGAACCCTCGAGCCACCTGTCGTTCCTTGTACCTCTTGATTGAGCCATCTGGTCGAGTTTTGATCTTATAAACCCATTTGCAGGAGATGGGTTAAACATCCTTGGGCTTTAGCACAACCTCTCAAGTTTGATTTTGTTTCAAGGTTTGAATTTCTTCTTCCATCGCCTGCCTCCATTCATCATGCTGATAAACTACGTAGTAGATGGCTTTTTTATATCTTCCATAATGGCTCCATTGGTGTACCTTGGATTTGGCTTCCTTTCCCTAGATGACCTTCAAAGTTGTATCACAAGTTTGTCGATGTTTTTTATTTGGCTCAGGCGCTCATACTCTAGTATTTTCTGATAAACACTATTTTTCCATGGATCTTTGTCCTTCGGGGATCTGGGAGAACTAGGACCTGTCACTTCTGATAGTTGTGGATCTTCTTCTTTTCTTAGCTTCCCCAGCTCCTCTTGCAACTTGGCGGACGGCAGAAGCTGCGGGGCAAGTGCTTGATAGGCCGACAGACCGGGCGGGCAGAGAAAGGAACCATTGAAATACACCTAGAGGGGGGTGAATAGGTGTGATTGCTAATCTAATGATCTTTTTAAAACTTAGTATGATGGATGATGCAACGATCTCTCAAAACAAGACTAAGAGCCGAATACCCCGTGAGAGGTTCTGAACTCCTTCCTCCCAATTCCCCTTTAAATGGGTTAGAGGTGCGCAATGCAACCTTATTGTATGAGATTATGATCGATCAAGGCAAGATATGATGGATGAATGGTGAGATGCACACAAGTATTACAAGCTTGAAATAAAAGCACAAATGAAGAAACAAGATCACAAGTAAGTAATTGAAAGCAATAAAGTGCAAGAGAATTTAAGACAAAATTGACGCAAGGCAATCGCAAACACAAGAAGTTTGTTTCGAGGTTCGAGCCACCGCTCTACTCCCCGCCTTCACCTCCGTGAAGGGTTTCCACTATCCACCGAGGACGCCTTACAATGGTCTACCGAATACCGGAGCACCGAGCTCTTACAATAACCTCTACCGAAGAGGTGTCTCCACAAGAACAAGGATCACAAGAACAATAGTGATCTCCACAAGACCACAAAACTCTTTCCCAAACTCTTTTACAATCTCTCACTCTTTTACAACTTCTCTATAGTATGAGTAAAGGATTTTTGGCTCTATGAAGTGTAGTGAGAAAAACTTCAGTTGTAGAGTGATATTAGCAATCAAACACAACTGAAAAACAAGCTTAAAAAGAATTGGAATTGGAAGCTTTGAAAACTATTCTTCTTCTCCTTTGAAAAACAATGAAAACTTGGGATTTTTCTTGGTAAATAGTAAGGACTCATTCCCCTCTATTTATAAGGAGAGAATAGGTTAAAAACAATTTCTTTACACCTAATTTGGCCTGAAAAAGGTCTCCAACAACTCTCAAAAAGTCTGTTAAAACAGAAAATAAAAACAGATTTCAGAATTGCACCAAAGAGGAAAGAGCCGTTGGGCTCTTGCAGGCGTAGCAGTCGACCGGTCGGTCGACCGTTTGCCCTGTTGGCAAAGAGCCGTTGGACTCCGGTCGACCGCTCGGTCGACCGTTTCCTTCAAAGGAAACACAGTTTCCTTAAGGCGGTCGACCGCCCGGTCGACCCAAACAAACCGAGAGTGGACCTGCTAATAGTCGGTCGACCGGGGCCGTCGACCGACAGACGTGCACAAACGTGCACGTCCTGGCACTGGCGCCGGTCGACCGGGCGGTCGGCCGGTCAGCCTGAAATAGGGAAAATCAGTATTTTTCTGAGTTAGGAAAATTTTGTAAAATAGTTTTGGGTTTGAACAATCTTAAGTATCATGCTAGTAGGGGTATATGCACATGATCTAAACATGTTATTTATTTTGTAAAACTTAAGATCATGTAAATACCTACTAAGGCATGAGACAAAAATTAAAACATGAAAACCTAAAAAAAAACAAAACTTCACATTTTAGCAAAAACAAATTGTGTATGTGTATCCTAGAGCCAAATATCCAATACTCAAACTTTAACATTCTATTCTTACAATGATTCTAAAGACTTCAAGTTCTTCAAGAGGGGCTTTCTCCATATGATCTTCAAACTTGCATCTTGAGCCCAAATTGAGTTGACTTGAGTCTAAAGCACCTTCCTTTAGGGAAGAACTCCTCTAGTTGAGATAGAATCCTGAAACAAACTTAAACAACAAACAATATTAGTACAAATAACTAATATGTTTTGTAATCATCAAAACACACTAAAAACGGGTGATTGTAACCTTGGGCCAACAATCTCCCCTTTTTGATGATGACAAAACATATAAGTTATTTTAAAAAATGGAAGAAGAGCTTGGAAAGCTCCCCCTCAAATAATGCTATGTTATGCGTACATGAAGTAATGAAGTATTGAAAAAAACACATGTTTTGTCAAAACTTTAAAAACCAAAGGGGTTAAGGGTTAGCAACAAACAAAAACAAACAAGCTTTAAATACCTTTTCTCCCCCTTAAACTTATACTTTTTCTCCCCCTTTTTGTCATACATCAAAAAGGGTTATACAAACAAAATAGAAGAAATTTATCTTTAAGAATCCATAATGCAAACATTCAACTCACCACAAATAAATGAAAATCTAGCATAATCTAGAGGTTTAGTAAAAATATCGGCAAGTTGGAAATCGGTAGAAATATAATCAATATCAATATCACCTTTCTCATAATGATCTCTAAGAAAGTGATACCTAATGTCAATGTGTTTGGTTTTACTATGTTGATTTGCATTCTTTGTCATGTGAATAGTACTAGTATTATCACAAAATATTTTAACATGATCAAAGTGTAAATCATAGTCAAGGAGAGTATGTTTCATCCAAAGAACTTGTGCACAACAAGCTCCGGCTGCAACATACTCCGCCTCGGCGGTTGAAAGGGCTACCGAATTTTGCTTTTTGGAAGACCAAGATACAAGACAATTACCTAGGAATTGACATGTTCCACTTGTGCTCTTCCTATCTACCCTACAACCCGCATAGTCGGCATCCGAAAAACTCTTCATTTCAAATAATCCGGTTTTAGGATACCACAAACCCATTTCAATAGTGCCCTTAAGGTATTTAATTATGCGTTTTACCGCTACTAAATGAGACTCCTTAGGACATGATTGAAAACGAGCACAAAGACAAACGGAAAACATAATATCCGGCCTACTAGCCGTCAAATACAATAAACTACCTATCATGCTTCTATAAAGTTTAATGTCTACACTTTTACCTTGTTCATCCTTGTCAAGCTTGGTAGTTGTTGCCATGGGAGTTTTGCTTACTTTAGATCCTTCAAGCCCGAACCTTTTGATTAATTCCTTTGTGTACTTGGCTTGATTGATGAAGATCCCATCCTTCCTTTGCTTGATTTGGAGTCCAAGGAAATAGTTGAGCTCCCCCATCATAGACATTTCAAATTCATCCTTCATGCATGATTCAAATGCTTGGCAAAGAGATTCATTAGTAGAACCAAAAATAATGTCATCAACATAAATTTGCACAATAAGAATATCTTTTTCTACATGTTTTGTAAACAAAGTTATGTCAATTTTACCTTTCTTAAAACCATTTGAAATCAAAAATGAAGAAAGTCTTTCATACCAAGCCCTAGGGGCTTGTTTTAAACCATAAAGAGCTTTATCTAATTTAAATACAAAATCCGGATGTGTAGGATCAACAAACCCGGGGGTTGTTCAACATACACTTCTTCTTCAATAAAACCATTTAGAAAAACACTTTTAACATCCATTTGAAACAATTTAAAATCTTTATAAGAGGTAAATGCTAGTGTCATCCGTATGGCTTCAAGCCGTGCTATGGGTGCAAAGGTTTCTTCAAAATCGATTCCTTCGATTTGAGTGTAACCTTGGGCAACTAACCTAGCTTTATTCCTAACAACGTTACCCGATTCATCCAACTTGTTCTTAAAGATCCACTTAGTACCAATTGTTGGTCTATCGTGGGGCCTAGGAACAAGGTGCCAAACTTGGTTGCGCTCAAATTGATTGAGCTCCTCTTGCATGGCTAGCAACTAATATGAATCGGCCTCGGCTTCGAGGACGTTCTTGGGTTCAACATGTGAAATAAATGCATAATGTCCACAATAGTCATGAAGTTTAGAGCGAGTGGTTACCCCTTTTGATACTTCACCTATGACGAGGTCCTTGGGATGATGAGGATTGTATCTCCAACCCTTTGGAAGTTGTTGAGTAAGCTCCACTTCATTTGGTAGATTTTCATTTCCTTGAGCCTCTTCTACTTTAGCTTCACTTCCTTCATCATCCTTTGGCTTGTCTCCCATAGTAGTAGTATCCTCCAAGGTCACTTTCTCCAAGCCTTCATCCAAAGCATCTATTTCTACAACATTCTTAACAAACAAGTTAGATTCTTCAAACTTAACATGTATAGATTCCTCAATAGTCAAAGATGATTTATTGAAGATTCTATAAGCCTTACTTGTATTAGAATACCCAACAAAAATTGCCTCATAAGCTTTAGCATCAAATTTTCCTAAATTATCTTTAGTATTTAAAACAAAGCATTTGCATCCAAAAACTTTGAAATATGAAACATTTGGTTTTCTAGAAAAGTACATTTCAAAAGAAGTTTTTGAAGTATTTTTACACAAAAAACACGATTTGATATATAGCATGATGTATTTACGACCTCGGCCCACAAATAATGTGGTAGACCATATTCACTTAGCATTGTCCTAGCCATCTCTTGTAAGGTTCGATTTTTCCGTTCAACTACTCCATTTTGTTGTGGAGTTCTAGGACAAGAAAGTTCATGCTTAATTCCATGTTCTTCACAAAAAGTGGTAAAGGGTAGGTTAATGAACTCACCTCCTCTATCACTTCTTATTCTTAAAATTGAAGACTCTTTTTCTTTTTCAACTCTTTTCTTAAAAGTTTGGAAATATGAAAATGCTTGATTTTTGTGTTCAAGAAAGAAAACCCAAGTAAACCGTGAAAAATCATCAACCAAAACAAATGCAAATCTATTCCCACTTAGACTTTTGGTTTGTGTAGGGCCAAATAGATCCATATGGATTAACTCCAAAGGACGTGATGTCATGATATCCTTAATTGACTTGAAAGAAGACTTAGTTTGTTTCCCAAATTGACATGCGTCACAAACTCGGTCCTTTTCAAAACTCAAACAAGGAATACCTTTCACCATTTCCTTTGTGTTTAACCTAGATATGTGGTCAAATAAAATATGGCCTAATCTTCGATGCCACAACCAAGAGTCGTCATTGAGGGCTTTTAAACAAGTAATATTACAAGACATATTTAACATATCAATCATATAAATATTACTTTCACGAAAACCGAAAAATACACAAGCATTGGTGATAGGTAGTGAAAAATGCATAATTGTCATCATATATACCATCACATTTGCACATTTATTCATATTATAATGCACATTTATTAATATTTCGTTATTTAATGTGTGCAGGCCTCGAATTATCAATTTAATAAGAAATAAAGCTTAAAGAGCCCAAAAGCCCAGATCCAAGCCCATGTTTGAAGCCCAGATGAAAAAGCGCAAATACAAAGAGTCAAAATGCAAATACAAGGGCTAAAAATTGCAAATATCAGAGATAAGGGAAGGATAGACTTCTATCCAACCCTAAACACTTGCAGATGAGGATAAAAGCCCAAGATAAAGAAGAATTTCGTGGAAAGAGGATTTAAAGAAATCTGGATTAAGGGTAACTTGATTACCAAGTTATCTCGAAAATTCAGATTAAAAGGCCAGGATACATATTCCAGAAGCAAAATCCCACATGGACGGACCAGGAGAGGCCACGCGCCAAAGCGCGTGGCCAGACGTCACTAAATTGCCACAAATCCGCGGCAAAACTTGGGTTTTTGCGGCAAAGTGGATGAGTCAGGCTACCAGATTTCGTTGGCGACTTCATCCGGGACTCCTCTACATTCTGCACTATAAATATCTCTGCAGGCGCAGCAGAGAGATGCATCCAGAGACGATTAGGGTTTTCTTTAGCCACTTTTATTTAAAGTTGTAATTTTTATTTCATGCTCGTTGTGGAGAAGAAGGAGACGATTGTGTAACCGGAGATTCATCTGAAATAAAGGTCACTCTTTTGTTCTCTTTTAATTTCTGCAAATTTTATTTCTTTTTGTGATCTCTTTGATTTTCAATCTGTGATCTCTTCTTGCTTTCTTTTTCTTTATTTTGCAATCTTTCTCATTAAATAAAAAATAAAAAAATATAAATAATTTGAAAAGAAAAAAAAATAATGATGAAGAACTAATCCTCTTAGTGGTTTGCTGAGATTCTTAAAGCAACCCTAGAGCAATTAAAACTTGATCTGATTAATGAACATCTCTAGAAACCCTAGGTTTAAAGGCAACTAATTCTAGAAGATTAAAAAATACTTAAAATTCTTAATCTAGGTTGCATGTTAAAAGAACTTTTCATGACTTCAAACTTAAGAACTAGGACAGCATAAATTTGAGATTAGTCTTCTATTAGGCTGTACCTAGATGTTAGGATGAACCATAGTTGGTTTTTGAATAATGCAACTTAGTTAGAATCGTGTATTAATTTTTCTTGCTTGATATATTTGTAATAACCTAGGGTGAATCATATCAATCTTAAGATGAAGATCAAGCTCTTTAATTTGCAATAGGGTTGTGGTAGAAAATAAGCAAAACCACATCTTTTACATCATACATATCAAGATCTAATCTCTTCTCTCCTATTTTTGAAGACACAGAGGAATCGAGTCGAAAAACTTGCATCGCATCCTTCCCTGAGGATCACGACCCGCTTGAGCCCTTGCTACAGCGGATTCGCATTGAGACTAAGAATTCTGAACTCTATTTCAATCTATAAAATCTCAATCAAATTTTGGCGCCGTTGCCGGGGAAGGAACGGCACGATTTCCTCGTTCTAATCATTCTTTCTTTTCTGTTGCAGGTACAGAGAACAGGAAACAAAAACAGAGCAGCAGAAAGCACATATAGCTATCCAGTGCCTCTGCCCTCGAAGGCAGAGCACCTGGACCTACAACTTTGCCGCAGAAACGCGGCAAAAGCCGCGAATCCACGGCAATTGTAGTGGACTACTGATATATTTTTCTGCAGGTTGCTCTGCAGTGCAAAATTCTATTTTCTGCTGTGATATTATTTCTCTGTGATCACTCTGCAACTACTAATTAATAACATTAACCCATTTGTTGAAAATAAAAAAAAAATTTTAGACTCTTGCATTTAGGGCACGTGTCTATTTTAATTCTTTTTAATTCTGTTGAAGAGTGCTGGCGACAAGGTACGTTTGCATAGCATATAGATTAGGAAACACTCTTGGTTGTTTACTGCTTTCTTGAGTGATTACTTTTCTACAGCTTTACACGTACACTAATTCATCTTAAGGGCATAACCCATAAGCAAGATAAGGTGGGGATTTCATCACCCTTCCTTGGCCCACAAATCATATCCGTCACACTCACAACCCTAACCTTAAGTAAAATTTGACTAGACGTTGGCCCTAGGTTAACTCGGACTCAATAGGAGATTGACCGAAGAAGGAAAATTGTTCGAAATTAACCCTTGTCAAATCGGTGTCTAGGCAGGGGATTGAGGGCCGAAAGCCCGAAGAACGGTGGTTATTTAATTAAGGAACGTCTCTGACGGAAAACCTCCCACCGGTCTTGCCACCTACCTGGCCGATTAGCTTGTGGTTAACGTCGACAATAGACCTCCTAAGGACAGTCTAAAGTTAGGAGTCGTCTAGGTCAAGGATAACCCTAGATTAGGATTTTTGATTGTTTTTCTTTGATTGATTGGGTGAACTTGTTTGCTGATTGTGCATGCCCGCTTGGTCGAGAGACCCACTTACATCCAGGCTAACTAGAACTAGTTCACCACCCGAGCTCAAGCCCGACTCACACATGGCACAACCACAGTCACTCCAAGATAGGTTCTATCCTATTAGAACCTCTCTTCCTTCTTGCATCCAGCTCACTATTGAAAGTGTTGACCCATTTGAACTCAAGCCACAATACATCAACACTCTTCCCAAATTTCATGGACTTGAATCTGAGGATGCATACTTCTTCATAAGGGAATTTGAAGAAGTATGTCTCATGATGAATATACCTAAGTTAGGAGACGATGCTATCAAACTTAGGTTTATCCCCTTTGCTTTGAAGGATTTAGCAAAGAAATGGCTCTACAGTCTAGAGGCCGGTTCAATATCTTCTTGGGATAATTTCATTAAGGCCTTCTTAAAGAAATTTTATCCCGTTCACAAGACTGCACTGATTAGGAAGAATATCCTCCAGTATAAGCAAACAGCCAATGAACCTTTTTGAAAATACTTCGAGCGTTTTAAGGATCTCCTTGCCCAATGTCCTCACCATGGGATAGAGAAATGGCGACTTTGCCAAGTTCTCTATGATGGATTAGATTATTCTACTAAAACACTGTTAGAATCCATGTGTCAAGGAGGATTTCTGCAAAAGAATGAAGATGAAGGATGGACATTGTTTGAGGAATTAGCTGAAAAATCCATCCAATGGGACCCTACTCCTGAAAAATCTAGGACTAATGACCCTACTTCTTCTAAAGGAGGTATCCATTCCATTGAGGCCAACGTAGCAACCGATGCTAAGTTAGCTGCTGTTATGCGCAGACTAGAGGCTCTTGAAACTAAAGAGCCAGTCTCTGTGAACCAAGTCAGCCCAACATCTTCGGCGGGCTGTACTTATTGTCAAGATATGAACCATGTGTTCGAGGAATGTCATGTCTTCATCGCGCATCAAAGCTTGCCCGAACATATGAGTGCGGCCTTCACAAGGCCTGCCAATAATTCTTATTCACCCACCTACAATCCCGGTTGGAGAAATCATCCCAATTTTTCGTGGGGCCCAAGCAACAATGATCAAACTAGGCCCAAATTCTCCAACAATTTCCAAAATCCGCCCTATCAACAAAATTTCCCTAGTCAAAATCCTCCACCATCTTTCCAAAATTCACAAATGGAGACAAGACTTTCAAATTTGGAAAGAAAGATGGACACTCTAGTTAAAAGCCACGACACGCTGGCTCAAGTTTTAACTAGGATAGAGATCCAATTGAACCAACAAGAGAGACAGAGGGGTACCCTACCGAGTCAACCATTGCCAAACCCTAGGAATCCTAGGCCAGCCAATGAGGTTCAAGACCCAAATCAGTGTCATATGGTTCATACACTCAGATCGGGGAAACAAGTTGATAATCAAGTATCCATGCCATCGGATCCATCTCAGCCATCCATTCCACCTAGCTCCACTTCCATTCCATCTAGCTCCACTCCTGCTCCATCCAGCCCCAATGAAACTGAAGCTGAAAAGTCAGCAGGTCAGATGCACCAGCCTATAGCTCCATTTCCAAATAGGCTTAGAAGCAACAACAATGCACACATGGAGAAATTATTAGAGGTGTTCAATCAAGTTAGGCTCAACATTCCACTTCTTGATGCAATCCAACAGGTCCCTAATTATGCCAAATTCATTAAGGACATGTGCACCAAGAAAAGAAAGACTAATGTGCCTAAGAAGGTTTTTCTAGCCACTAACATTAGTGAGCTACTGTCCAACCAGATCCCTATCAAGTATAAGGACCCAGGTTGCCCCACCATTTCTTGCACCATAGGTCGAGCCGAAATCAATCGAGCACTCCTCGATTTAGGAGCCAGCATCAATTTGCTCCCTTTCTCCGTGTATCAACAACTTGGATTAGGTGAACTCAACCCTACCCAAGTTACTATTCAATTGGCTGACCGCTCTATCAAAGTTCCTAAGGGAGAAATCAATGACGTTCTCATACGGGTAGGAGAATTCATTTACCCAGTAGATTTCATTGTCTTAGAGACACAACCTGTGTCTAATCCTAGGTCCCAAACTCCCGTTATCTTAGGAAGACCGTTCCTAGCAACCGCTAATGCAATTATAAATTGTAGAAACGGTTCCATGAGACTGACTTTTGGGGATATGACCAAGGAAGTCAATGTTTTCAACCTAGGTAAGCATCCCTACGATGTGACCGACCAACCCTTTGAGGTTAACTCCATTGAGAACATGACGAGTGAGCATAATGATGAGATCATATTTGAGTCAGAGGAAGAGGAAGAGTTAGAAACAAGTGATATCAGTCTTGATGAGATCGAATGGGAATCAAATCTGAGTTCTATAGAGATGGGAGATTCTAGCTTAACTCCTCCACCCATCGAGCCAACTCCTTCTTTGGAGTTAAAAGCCTTGCCCAAACATCTTAAGTACGCCTACCTAGGTGAACAAGAGACGTTACCGGTCATAGTTGCATCTAATTTGACCAATAGGCAAGAGGAGGACCTGCTGGCAACCCTTAGGAGACATAGGGAAGCCATTGGTTGGACTATGGCAGATATCAAGGGACTGAGCCCTACGATAGTCCAGCATCGTATCCATCTAGAGGAAGGGGTTAGACCGAAGAGGGATCCACAGCGTAGGCTAAACCCACTCATGCAGGAGGCTGTACACGCCGAAATAGTGAAACTGTTAGATAATGGGATCATTTATCCCATTTCCGATAGCGAATGGGTTAGCCCAATGCATGTGGTCCCTAAGAAGTCTAGCTTTACTGTGGTAGAGAACGACAAGCATGAGTTAGTGCAAACACGATTGCCTACCAAGGTGAGAGTATGCATAGACTACCGCAAGTTGAACGCAGCCACTAGGAAAGATCATTTTCCCCTCCCTTTCATTGACCAAATGTTGGAAAGATTAGCAGGTCATAAGTATTACTGCTTTTTGGACGGTTATTCAGGGTATAACCAAATTCCTATAGCGCCGGAGGATCAAGAGAAGACAACGTTCACGTGTCCATTTGGGACATTTGCCTACCGTCGAATGCCTTTCGGCCTATGCAATGCCCCCGCCACATTCCAACGTTGTATGTTAAGCTTGTTTTCTGATATGGTCGAGCGTTTCCTAGAAATTTTCATGGACGACTTCTCCGTCTATGGAAATTCATTTGACCAGTGTCTCCATCACTTGGAGCTAGTGCTGAGTAGGTGCATCAAAAAGAACTTGACCCTAAATTGGGAAAAGTGTCACTTCATGGTGCAACATGGGATTGTCCTAGGTCATGAGATATCTAGGGAAGGGATTAAGGTAGACAAGGCCAAGGTGGAGATCATAGCGAGACTTCCACTTCCGCGATGCGTGAAGGACATTCGGTCTTTCTTAGAACACGCCGGATTTTATCATAGGTTCATTAAGGACTTTAGCAAAATTGCTAGACCCCTTACAAACCTTCTAGCTAAAGACGTGTCCTTCATCTTTGATGATAGGTGCCATAGTGCATGGGAGAAATTGAAAATGGAACTTATCTCTGCTCCTATCATCTCACCTCCGGACTGGTCCAAGCCTTTTGAGATCATGTGCGATGCCTCAGATTTTGCGATAGGTGTTGTCTTAGGACAGCGTAAGGACAGCAAGCAGAACGTGATCTATTATTCGAGTAGGACGCTCAATGACACCCAAATGAACTATACTACAACCGAGAAGGAATTCTTGGCAGTAGTGTTCGCTTTGGAGAAATTCCGACCATACCTACTTGAGACCAAGACCACGATTTTCACTGACCATTCTGCTCTTCGATACCTTATGCTTAAAAAAGATGCGAAGGCCCGACTCATTCGTTGGATCCTTCTCCTTCAAGAATTCGATCTCGAAATTCGAGATAAAAAAGGTGTTGAAAATGTCGTAGCTGACCATCTCTCTCGTGTGCCAAACGCACCTTCTGACGAGCTGCCCATCAATGACAATTTTCCCGATGAGCAACTTCTAGCCATCTCTAAGGAGCCATGGTTTGCTGACATAGTAAATTACTTAGTCACAAACCAAACACCACCTAGTTGGTCTAAACAGGATAGATACCGATTCTTGTCTCAAGTTCGGTATTACATGTGGGAAGATCCTTATCTTTTCAAATATTGTAGCGACCAAATCATTAGGAGATGTGTCCCCGACGAGGAAACTAGAAGTGTGCTAGCTTTTTGTCATGAGTTCGCTTGCGGTGGACATTTTGGTCCCCGCAAAACTGCCGAGAAAATTCTGCAAAGTGGCTTTTATTGGCCAACTGTGTTTAGAGACGCATTTGAGTATTGCAAAACTTGCACAAGATGTCAAATGATAGGAAGAATTTCCAAACGAAATATGATGCCCCTAAATCCCATTCTAGAAGTAGAACTTTTCGACGTATGGGGCATTGATTTTATGGGACCCTTCCCTAATTCGTTTGGGCACCAGTACATCTTGTTGGCCGTAGACTACGTGTCAAAGTGGGTAGAAGCTGTCCCTTGCAAGACAAATGACAACAAAGTTGTTGTCAAATTCTTGAAAGATAATATCATCTCACGCTTTGGAATCCCTCGAGCCATCATTAGCGACAATGGCACACATTTTTGCAATAGAACTTTTGAAGCTCTTATGCGAAAATATGCCATTACTCACAAGTTGTCTACGCCCTACCATCCTCAAACTAGCGGGCAGGTAGAAGTTTCTAATAGGCAAGTCAAGCTCATTTTGGAGAAGACTGTGAATCAGAATAGGAAGGACTGGTCCACCAAACTGGTGGATGCCCTATGGGCATATAGGACTGCCTTTAAGACGATTCTAGGAATGTCTCCCTACAGACTGGTTTTTGGAAAGGCTTGCCACCTTCCTGTCGAGCTAGAGCACCGGGCCCTTTGGGCAATTAAGCAGCTAAATTTCGATTTAGATAAGGCCGGTGAGTTTCGAAAATTACAAATTTCTGAACTAGAGGAGTTGAGGAATGATGCATACGACAATGCAAAGATTGCGAAGGATAGAGTTAAGGTTTTTCACGATAAATTCATCACGAGAAAAACTTTTGTCCAAGGACAAAAAGTTTTACTTTACAACTCTAGACTTCACCTCTTTCCCGGCAAATTGAAGTCAAGATGGACAGGACCATTCATTGTTAAGACGGTATTTCCACACGGAGCCATAGAGATCTACGACCCCAAAAATGGTAATGCATTCAAGGTAAATGGTCAACGTCTTAAAATCTTTTTGGAGTCTGTGCCGGAAGCTAATGCGGCGATGGGTCTTTTTGACCCACTGTATCGGTGATTATATCTTTCTGCCAGTTCATGCATCCATACATTTCATTCATACATTAGGGACAATGCATGAAACAAGTGTGGGGGAAGGATATGTAATATAAAAAAATAATAATAATAAAAAAAAATGTTATAAAAAGGAAATATTTTGACTTATTTTTTTGAAAGAAATCTAAGTTAGTTTTAAGGATTAGGAAAATCATGATTAGGATTTCTAAAAACTTGGTCAAAATAAATAAATTGTTTAAATTTTAGGTATAGGAGGAGAAATTGAATAATTAGTTAGTCTTAATTTTTACCTTAATGAAATGTGCATTCCTAGTACATATCTAGGATTCTAAGACAAAGACCTTGTGCCTCATAAAAAAAAATGTCTAAAAAAAAAAATTTCACCAATTAAGCTGGATACATGTGCCTCAAGAAGCATAAGTATTCATGCCTAAAGGTGAGTAAATAAAATAAAGTCCTTAGTTTTGGGGCCTAGTTCACTCGAATTTGAGTCCGCGGGGTGTTTTCTCACCTGGTGCCCTAAAGCCGACCGGTTTGGGAGCCACCGACTTTAAGTTCGCTACATGGGTGGATTAGAAAGCCTAAGAAAACTGAGAAATATTATACATGTATTAACACATCTATTAGTCAATTAGTTAGGTATGAGGGCCTCAAGAAGCCTTGATACTTATACGAAAGAAAATTAGATGAGTTATACATGCCAAAAAAAAATATATATTAACACATTTAATAGTCAATTAGTTAGGTATGAGGGCCTCAAGAAGCCTTGATACTTACACGAAAGAAAATTAGATGATGTTATAAAAATAATAAAGAGGCATAAGAGTCCAAGTTAAGGAATTCCTAGTAAAAACATAAGGATGCATATGATTTTTGGTAACGAAAAAGACTATATTAGAAATTCAATTTTAATCCTTACCTAAAATGGAAAACAATTAACTTTATAAAGACTAAGTTTAAAGAATGAATAAAAATGAGGATCCTAAAACTTATAGACTACTTAGTCTCTTCAATAATAATTCAAATATTTTCCTTTTTATGGATTTTGTGGGTGTAATCCGCTGAAAACCCTCACGAGACAACACTCGTCCTCTAGGGTAACCTAGGGGTTTAACGGCTTGTTGCACATGCTAAGTGCAACCGTGATTCCTACGAAAGTGAGTTAGCTAGGTTAGATTTTTTTTTCTTTCTTTTTGATTTTTACTCGAGGACGAGCAAAAAGATAAGTGTGGGGGTGTGATAGGTAGTGAAAAATGCATAATTGTCATCATATATACCATCACATTTGCACATTTATTCATATTATAATGCACATTTATTAATATTTCGTTATTTAATGTGTGCAGGCCTCGAATTATCAATTTAATAAGAAATAAAGCTTAAAGAGCCCAAAAGCCCAGATCCAAGCCCATGTTTGAAGCCCAGATGAAAAAGCGCAAATACAAAGAGTCAAAATGCAAATACAAGGGCTAAAAATTGCAAATATCAGAGATAAGGGAAGGATAGACTTCTATCCAACCCTAAACACTTGCAGATGAGGATAAAAGCCCAAGATAAAGAAGAATTTCGTGGAAAGAGGATTTAAAGAAATCTGGATTAAGGGTAACTTGATTACCAAGTTATCTCGAAAATCCAGATTAAAAGGCCAGGATACATATTCCAGAAGCAAAATCCCATATGGACGGACCAGGAGAGGCCACGCGCCAAAGCGCGTGGCCAGACGTCACTAAATTGCCGCAAATCCGCGGCAAAACTTGGGTTTTTGCGGCAAAGTGGATGAGTCAGGCTACCAGATTTCGTTGGCGACTTCATCCGGGACTCCTCTACATTCTGCACTATAAATATCTCTGCAGGCGCAGCAGAGAGATGCATCAAGAGACGATTAGGGTTTTCTTTAGCCACTTTTATTTAAAGTTGTAATTTTTATTTCATGCTCGTTGTGGAGAAGAAGGAGACGATTGTGTAACCGGAGATTCATCTGAAATAAAGGTCACTCTTTTGTTCTCTTTTAATTTCTGCAAATTTTATTTCTTTTTGTGATCTCTTTGATTTTCAATCTGTGATCTCTTCTTGCTTTCTTTTTCTTTATTTTGCAATCTTTCTCATTAAATAAAAAATAAAAAAAATATAAATAATTTGAAAAGAAAAAAAAATAATGATGAAGAACTAATCCTCTTAGTGGTTTGCTGAGATTCTTAAAGCAACCCTAGAGCAATTAAAACTTGATCTGATTAATGAACATCTCTAGAAACCCTAGGTTTAAAGGCAACTAATTCTAGAAGATTAAAAAATACTTAAAATTCTTAATCTAGGTTGCATGTTAAAAGAACTTTTCATGACTTCAAACTTAAGAACTAGGACAGCATAAATTTGAGATTAGTCTTCTATTAGGCTGTACCTAGATGTTAGGATGAACCATAGTTGGTTTTTGAATAATGCAACTTAGTTAGAATCGTGTATTAATTTTTCTTGCTTGATATATTTGTAATAACCTAGGGTGAATCATATCAATCTTAAGATGAAGATCAAGCTCTTTAATTTGCAATAGGGTTGTGGTAGAAAATCAGCAAAACCACATCTTTTACATCATACATATCAAGATCTAATCTCTTCTCTCCTATTTTTAAAGACACAGAGGAATCGAGTCGAAAAGCTTGCATCGCATCCTTCCCTGAGGATCACGACCCGCTTGAGCCCTTGCTACAGCGGATTCGCATTGAGACTAAGAATTCTGAACTCTATTTCAATCTATAAAATCTCAATCAATTGGAAATTCTATCAATTACTTTGCAAGCTATATTATCAAAAACTACATCAAAACCTTTATCACATAATTGACTAACACTCAAGAGGTTATGCTTGAGGCCGTCAACTAAAACTACATTTTCAATTAAAGGGGATGTGCCGAGTTTTACATTACCAATGCCGATGATTTTACCCTTGGCATCATCTCCGAAGGTGACGGTGCCACCTTCATGGTATCTTGATAGGGTTGCAAAGTTGTTGATGTCCCAAGTCATGTGCCTTGAGCAACCACTATCAAGATACCACAATCCTCTACGTCATTGGGCTTTGGAAGGTACCTACATCATTTAACAAATTCGTTGATTTTGGTACCCAAACTTTCTTGGGTCCTTGGAAGTTAGTGTTTCGAACCCAAACATTATGATGAGATGCACTTAGTCTATCATAGAAAAATTAGCTAAGTGCCCTTTCCGCCTACAATGTGAACATGAGAACACTCTACCATACATGAATGCATGATGTGTGTGTGGAGTGTGACCATGTGTGTGTTAAGTGTGAGCATGCCTTGGGGGTTTGCCACGATGTAAAGGTTGTGTGGTATGAACATGGGCATGAGCATGGTAAACATTTTTCTTAGGGGCTTGTTTCTTAGGGAACATAGCCTCAAACTTCTTTTTTTCAAATTCACACTTTTTCAAAACAATTCCTAATGAGTCTATTCTTTCTTTAAGCATGGTAATTTCATTTGTGTCAACTTGTGGGGACTTGCCTTTACGAGAAATCTTATACTTGTCAAAATCTTTTTGAATGGAAACAAGAGTGGAAAGTAATTCATCCTTTTCTTTAGAAAGAGTAAAAACTTGATGATTAAGAGATTCATTTTCCTTTTTCATTTTTAAATACTTTTTCTTAATAAAATCATAGTTATGTGATAATTCTACAAAGGCTTCTCCTAATTCATCCATGGAAAGTTCATCATTAGGAGAAGTGGAAGGGGTTACCTTGCTTGTGCTTTCATTGGCCATGAAGCACATGTTGGCGGTATCAATCTCCTCCTCGGATTCGCTCTCGGAATCCCATGTAGCTTTCATTGCCTTCTTCTTGTGAGGCTTCTTTGAGGTGGAGGGCTTCACTTTATCCGGACAATCCGCTACGATGTGTCCCGGCCTTTGACAATTGAAGCAAATAATCTTCCTTTCTTCTTTACCTCCTTGCCATCTCCTTCTTCCTTGAAATTTAGCCTTGTTGTACATCCTCCGGACGTTCTTCACAAGAAGTGAGAGCTCTTCGTCATCTTCTTCTTCTCCATCATCTTCGTCGTAGTGTGTGGATTGGCTTTTGAAGGCTATTGTCTTCTTCTTGGAAGGAGTCATGTCCTCCCTCACTTTCCTCTCCATCTCATGGGTTTTGAGGTTCCCAATGAGACCAATTAGCTCCATCTCCTCCTTGTCATTGAGTTCCTTCAAGGTTGTTACTTTTACTTCCCATGAAGGAGGAAGAGCCCGGATGATCTTTCTTACTCTTTGATCGTTGTCAATAGCATCACCTAGAGAAGAAAGTCCATTAGTGATCTTTGTAAATCTTGTAACCATATCATCTATGGTTTCATTGTCTTGCATGCTAAAGTTCTCATATTGGGACCGAAGAAGGTCTATCTTAGCCCTCTTCACTTGTGAGATCCCTTCATGTGTAACTAGTAAATGTGTCCAAATTTCATATGCGGACTTGCAATGAATAACTCTAGCTATGTCATCATCATTAAGGGCTTGAAGTAGTGCATAGTTAGCCCTAGCATTGGCATCAAATTCTTTGGTCTCTATTTCGGACCAAGTAGATTCATCACCGGGGGGTGCACTAAAAGGTTTGGTCACGGCCTTTGCAACTCGACTACCTAGAGATTGCAAGAAAACGGTCATCTTAACCTTCCATATGGGGAAGTTAAGTCCATCAAACTTAGGGGGTGTCTTAATACCATCGGCCATCTTTACTAAGTGAGAATGAATGAAATGATTAGCAATATTAGGATCTTTCTATGGTTGTTAAGCCAAGAGCCTAGTAACCAAGCTCTGATACCAATTGAAATACACCTAGAGGGGGGTGAATAGGTGTGATTGCTAATCTAATGATCTTTTTTAAAACTTAGTATGATGGATGATGCAACGATCTCTCAAAACAAGACTAAGAGCCGAATACCCCGTGAGAGGTTCTGAACTCCTTCCTCCCAATTCCCCTTTAAATGGGTTAGAGGTGCGCAATGCAACCTTGTTGTATGAGATTATGATCGATCAAGGCAAGATAGGATGGATGAATGGTGAGATGCACACAAGTATTACAAGCTTGAAATAAAAGCACAAATGAAGAAACAAGATCACAAGCAAGTAATTAAAAGCAATAAAGTGCAAGAGAATTTAAGACAAAATTGACGCAAGGCAATCGCAAACACAAGAAGTTTGTTTCGAGGTTCGAGCCACCGCTCTACTCCCCGCCTTCACCTCCGTGAAGGGTTTCCACTATCCACCGAGGACACCTTACAATGGTCTACCGAAGACCGGAGCACCGAGCTCTTACAATAACCTCTACCGAAGAGGTGTCTCCACAAGAACAAGGATCACAAGAACAATAGTGATCTCCACAAGATCACAAAACTCTTTCCCAAACTCTTTTACAATCTCTCACTCTTTTACAACTTCTCTATAGTATGAGTAAAGGATTTTTGGCTCTATGAAGTGTAGTGAGAAAAACTTCAGTTGTAGAGTGATATTAGCAATCAAACACAACTGAAAAACAAGCTTAAAAAGAATTGGAATTGGAAGCTTTGAAAACTATTCTTCTTCTCCTTTGAAAAACAATGAAAACTTGGGATTTTTCTTGGTAAATAGTAAGGACCCATTCCCCTCTATTTATAAGGAGAGAATAGGTTAAAAACAATTTCTTTACACCTAATTTGGCCTGAAAAAGGTCTCCAATAACTCTCAAAAAGTCTGTTAAAACAGAAAATAAAAACGGATTTCAGAATTGCACCAAAGAGGAAAGAGCCGTTGGGCTCTTGCTGGCGTAGCGGTCGACCGTTTGCCCTGTTGGCAAAAAGCCGTTGGACTCCGGTCGACCGCTCGGTCGACCGTTTCCTTCAAAGGAAACACAGTTTCCTTAAGGTGGTCGACCGCCCGGTCGACCCAAACAAACCGAGAGTGGACCTGCTAACAGTCGGTCGACCGGGGCCGTCGACCAACAGACGTGCACAAACGTGCACGTCCTGGCACTGCCGCCGGTCGACCGGGCGGTCGGCCGGTCAGCCTGAAATAGGGAAAATCAGTATTTTTCTGAGTTAGGAAAATTTTGTAAAATAGTTTTGGGTTTGAACAATCTTAAGTATCATGCTAGTAGGGGTATATGCACATGATCTAAACATGTTATTTATTTTGTAAAACTTAAGATCATGTAAATATCTACTAAGGCATGAGACAAAAATTAAAACATGAAAACCTAAAAAAAAACAAAACTTCACATTTTAGCAAAAACAAATTGTGTATGTGTATCCTAGAGCCAAATATTCAATACTCAAACTTTAACATTCTATTCTTACAATGATTCTAAAGACTTCAAGTTCTTAAAGAGGGGTTTTCTCCATATGATCTTCAAACTTGCATCTTGAGCTCAAATTGAGTTGACTTGAGTCCAAAGCACCTTCCTTTAGGGAAGAACTCCTCTAGTTGAGATAGAATCCTGAAACAAACTTAAACAACAAACAATATTAGTACAAATAACTAATATGTTTTGTAATCATCAAAACACACTAAAAACGGGTGATTGTAACCTTGGGCTAACACCAATTACTTTTAAATAAAAGATAGCCAAGAATAAGGGAACTATCACTCAAAAAAGTAAACCAGTAAGCTAAGAATACTAGTGTCAAGTGGTAGTTCAGCCAAAGCCGTAGTTCAACCACATGCCAAATTTTTAATCTTCATCTTTAGGACAAGACCCTACACTATTCTCGAACCCTATGCCGAGCTCTATCCTGCCCGCATTTCTTTTGAAGGGGCCACATAAATGTAGTTTTGTTGTAATGGTTGGAGCAGCAAACTCGGATTCGACAAGAATCTCATTTTTGGGTACTGATGAGTTGAGCCCAAAGGTTCGGCCAGTCTTGATGACCGGTGATGAAGAGAGTCTCATCTTGTATAGGAAACATTTGAGATAAGAGTGCTTAGTAGAATAGGCCGACATCCCAGTGAACAGGGTTGATGCTTCATCGAACCCCATATTTCTCGATGTGTAGTATTGTCCAGTATGGGGTTGCAATACCTCCATCCTTTTCTTTCACTATTGTACCCCAGAAAGATGCATTTAATCGCCTTCTTATCGAACTTACTGCACAAGTGATCAGGTACAAAAATATAACAATCACAACCGAAAAATCAAAAGTGACTTACAGTTAACTTTAACCTTCGTAGATTCTGGAAGGGTGACATGAATCCCAACTTTGATTGTAGTAACTAGTTGATCACGTGTGTTGCGGTCTTCATGTATTCAGTCCAGAAATGCCCTGACACATTCTTGGCATGTAGCATGATTCTGCAGATCTCCCTGAGGTGTTGATTCTTTCTTTTTGCGATCCAATTTTGTTGTGGTGTGTTTGGACATATCAGCTGCTGATGAACCTTATACTCACGTAGATAGTCGCAGAATTCCTTGGAGGTGTACTAACCCTTGTGCACAGGCACCGAATCTTTCTATAAAGTTCTCCTTTGACTTTCTTTTGAAACTTCTTAAATTTGGAGAGTATTTCATATTTCTCCTTCATAAAGTAAACCCAGACGTACCTCGAGAAGTCATCGATTAAAGTGAGCATGTTCTTTATGTCGTTGAGTGATGCTTGCTCATTGGTCCAAAGACATCTAATTGCATGAGCTCCATTGGTTCTTTGTTTTTGAACCTAGACTCCTGGTATAGTAACTGATGTGCCTTACTGTATTGGCAACCCGCGCATACAGTGTCTTCTCGATCCCTTTCAACATGGACTTCTTCATCATAACCTTGAGCATGTTGTAGCTCATGCCCAAGTCTGGAATGCCATAGATCAGCACTCTCATTCTTTTAAGCCTTATCTACATATGCCGATTCAGCTGACATTATGTAGATAGACTCTAGCTTCCTCCCTTACATGATCGGTTCTCCCGTGGACTTCAACTTATGATATACCTTCACATCTTTTAGTCCAAATACCATATAGTTTTCAGAAGCTGTTAACTGAGAAACTGATAAAAGTTTTCTCTTCATACTTGAAACATGGTACATGTTCTCTAGGTATATCTAATGTGGGCTGAAGCGCGACATGAACACGATTTTCTCAATATGTGTTATTGTAACACCTTGTTCCCAGAATACGTACTTAGTTGCATATTCAGATTTTTCAATCATATTTTTTGATTTACTTCCTGTATTTGTTTTGTATTATGAATTATTTATATGATCATTTTGCCTTGGATCTGGATTCGTGGACTCGGAGTCAACCCTAACTGAACCGGGGACCCAACCTAGGGTATTACTTGATTTGATCTTTTTGGAAGTCAGATTTGATCGATTTTAGTTTCAAACATTATTTTCTAGTATTCTAGATTTTTTATGATTTTCTAAAATTTTTCTAAATTAAGCCGTAAATCTTCAAAACCGGTGTCGACTAGTGCCGCTGATCGATTTCTCAGATTTATAATTTACAAATGAAGTTGAATTTTTAGAAACACCTTTCACATTATTTTTTAAAATCACATTTTCTATCTAAATATATTTTTCTGAATTTTTCTGAAATCTTCGGATTTGGTGTCGGCTAGTATCGCTAGTTAATTCCAGGATTTTTGGTTTATAATCGTAGTTGAATTTTTGGATTCCACTTTCATATTGCTTCTTAGAATCATTTTTTCTTCTTTAATGTATTTTTAAGATTTTTCAGAATTTATCAAAATCCGGCTGAACCGGTGTAGACCGGTATCGACGGATGACTCAAAGATTTTTAATTTGAAAACAAAATTTTATTTCTAAAAACTGATTTTTTATTGTTTCTCAAGATGATTTTTTTCTACCTCTGAGTATTTTTGGAGATTTTTCTGGAACAGTCGATATTTTCCGGCTTTATCATAATATTATTATTTTTCAGAATATTTCCTTTTCTTTCTTTCTTTATTTATTTATTTTCCTTTCTTTCCCCCATCAATTCACTACCGACCCACACACCCCCCCCCAACATGGGCCCCCGTCACCTCCCCCCTCCCATCAATATTTCTCTTTTTCTTTTCCTTTTCTTTTCTTTTTCCTTCTTTCTTTTTTCTCTTCTCTTCTTCTCATTTCTCTTCTTCTTCTTCATTTTGGCTAACGCCCCAGGCCCAAGCCCCACTACGGCGCAACCCCAGTGAGCTTGGCCGGCAAGGGCCCCCCAAACTTCAACCAACTCATCCTATCACCAACACCAACAACAACATCAACAACCACCACCATCTTCATCCACCTCTCCATTTTCTTCCTCCTCCAAACCACCACCATCACCTTTAAAATTCTCCAAATCCACTACCACCACCACCAAATCACCACCTCCTCCTCAATTACATTATCCACTACTTCCTCCTCCTCTTACTCTCTTCAATTTCAATATCCACCACCATTTTCGCCTCCAAAATCACCATCATCATCAACATCTCCACCTTTCTCCCTCTCCCTATCCTCTCCCTCTCTTTTGGGGTGGCCGGCGGCTACCCCTACCTGCGCCGACCACGGCGACCGGCGCAGCCCCCGGCGCCTCCCTAGCCGCAGCCAGAGAGAGGCAGAGCAAGACCAGGCCAGACATGGCCTGTGCGTGAGCTGGGGGCAGCAACCCCCTCTGCTGCCTCTCTGTCTCTCATCTCTCTCTTTCTCTTTCATCTCTCCCTCCCCATGTTTCTCTCTCTAGCCGTCTCTCTCTCACCGTTCCTCTCTCTCTACTGCCTCCCTTTCTCTCTCTATTATCTCTCTCCCCCTCAGTTTCTCTCTCTCCTATTCTCATTATCTCTCTAACTCTCTTCTCTCTCTAGATTTCCCTCTCTAACTCCCTCTTTCTCTCTCTAGTCTTTCTCTCTCTAGCTCTCTCTTTCTCTTTCTAGCTTTCCTTTTTTCTCTCTGGATTTTTTCTCTCCCTAGCTCTCACTTCTTCTCTATCTTCTCTCTCCTCTTCTCTTTCTCTCTAAAAATTATATATATATATATATATATATATATTTAATTATATTTTATGGCGCGTGCACGAGTCCTGAAATTTTGGAGTTTTCGGCTTTTTCGAAGATTTAGGCGAGTGTCCTCGCCTCGTTTTGGGTTTTCCCGCGTCGTCGGGTCGACGTGTATTTAATTTCGTATTTGAATGTGTTTTGTATTGGACAGTGCCCTGTATTTGTATGTGGCCGAGTGCTCATGATTGTACATGTATATGCCTGCGACGAATGCTTGTACTAAGATAGTTTACTTCTTGCACATATACCATGCCTGTGATGTACTCTTTTTACTACTTTATAACATGTGTGGTCAATCCTTCGTGGTCGTTAGCCTCCGGGCTCTCTACTCGGCTCTGGGATCTATCAGCCTTCAGGCTTCACTCCACGGTAAATTAGATATTATCACGCTATAGCATGCTCATGTGGTACTAACAGTGCAGGTACTCTCGTACCGACTCCTGGTTTCTGCCTACTCCCGGGCTGCTACCCAATTGGTTTTAGGCCTGCACCCTTATGGTTTCGTGGTAGTTACCGCGAGTGCGCTTAGACCTCGAATGTACTTTAGTCTAGGGGCTCTCGCCCACTACCTCCAAAGAGAAGTGCGCTTAGACCGTCAGGTCTCTCAGCTCCGCCGGTAGGCATGCTTAGCGCTCAGCGCTTTACCACTAGATTCGTCTAAGCGGAACTCTGTCGGATTTTAGACTCGCCCTCTAAGCCGAGTCATTCCAGTAGCTTCGTCAGGCACTCTAGTATTAAACACTGTTTGCTGATTGTACCTCCTGCTCGCTTAACTCCGCTTGGTTGTTCGCTTCCTTACTTATTACCTGCTCGCTAGCTTATCTATTATTTTATTAAGGTTGTGACGAGTTTAAAATCTTAATTATACTGTTTTTCCTGAAACTGCATGATTTTTCGATATTCGTACCGATCTCATATATCGGTACTATTTTCCTGTATCGCTTGACGTGCTTACATATACCTTGCCATCACTTGTCACCTGCCTAATATCACCCTCAAGTCATGCTATCATCTGACACCCGGCATGACGTACCTGACTCTCATAATTATCATGATAACAAGAATGATGACCTGAAATATTGTTTACATCTTGATATATTTCAGTACAAACCGTTCTCTTGATACACCTGTATTCCTGATACTCTTGACTTGTTCCTACTCATTCCCAAAATCTGATAATTATCTAATAAACTATAAAAAGGGACAACTTACATCGGGTCACGGAAAACTTACGGCTATTAATATATGTTCGTGTTTACAGTGGTATTAGGTATGCTGTGCAATTAAATCTTTCGGTTCGACCTGAGGGCCTCCAGGTGACCGAGGAGAGCGCTGGCTCCCTCCTTTTTGGTACTATCTTGATAAGGGCGTCCTATAAGACCCTTATGTAGGCCTTCCGGCTAGTTTCATACATCCGTAATGGAACACCTTGGATCGTGGTCCCGGGCATGCATGGGACCCACTGTAAACATTGTTCATTGATACCCCTGTTGGTTTCCAATAACAACCTTACTTTACTCAGATGTGGGTATATGTGTGCTGGGACGCTAGTCCACATATCTAGACATCTGAGTAGAAAGAGTAATTATAATAATAAAATATGTCAATTATAATTCGTTGTATGTTTTGCAATTCGGGTTGTATTAACTTAGTTTACGATAACGTGAGATATATGGTATATAGATGAGGGTTTCCTTGTCTGGATTATTCTTTCGACGTACTTATCTCATGAAGCCGTAAACTGGATTTGTACCGCTGGTTTTGCCGCATTCGCTTTCATCGATTTTTTACTTCAGATTTCTGATTTTGTTCATATTATTATATTATAGTTGCTTACATCCTGTATTATCACTTGTGTTCAATTCCATCAGTCTCCTGCTCTTATATTATTATACCATGTGTATTCCCTACTTGATATCACTTGCTATCTCTCTACTTGCTCTTGTATGCCTGTGCACACGACACGATTTTCAATGCTTGTTGAGGATTCAGATTTATCAATGCATGTTTAGGATTCAGATTTATCGATACACGTGTGCTATCTTTGCATGCCACTTGCCATTCACATCACCACTCGTTGGGGAGTTCTGACTCCCTTGGATCCTCATGTCTGGGTCTTGAAGCTTGGAGCTTATGAATTCTCTCGGTTGCTGATCAGAGTAGCGCAGCGGTAGCATGGTTCATTGGCTAACCATCAGAAGCCCTATCCTTCCAGGCCCCCCTGCTCGACTCTCGAGTTTTCCTATTGTAACTCGTGAGCGCCATTTGTATTGTTCATACTTTTATATCTCTTTGTATTCTCGCATTTGCGCCTATCGGTGATATAATATTCTTGTAATATTATGTCACATCTGATGATAACTTTGTAATTGTAATTATATGTTGGAATATATAATGCATCACGTATTTTTGAATTCTGATTTTGCCTGTACTGAAGCTTAACGTATATACGTGAAGGTATTTTCGACTTGCGTATATACGTCGCAGTAACGTCTCCGTACCCGCGGGATCGGGGCTTTACAGTTATAGGCAACCTTGAATTATTGGCTATCACAACTTCTCAACCTCCTCTATACTCTTTTATGCCGGTGAGCTTTTCCTTGTCTCTGGTCATATGATTATAACAATCAGAGTCCGCGATCCAGTTATCATTATAACTGATTTTTTCTCGGTCTGATACTGCTACAAGAGCAGGCTCTATCTCCACCACAATTGAGGTCAATGTCATATCACTGACCTCTTCTTCTCTAACGGATGCTTCTTTGACAACCGCTACAGATGCTTGGGCATCCCATTCTTCTTCATTGTTCTCCTGATAGCTGCTTGATGGTGCAACATTTTCTTCTATCGGTCTCCTCGTGTACCTGCAATATCTTGTGAAATGCTCTTCCTTGCCACAGCTGTAGCATGCACCTGCTCATCGCTTCACATGATGATCTCCTTGATCTTCATCTTGTTGTGCTCTGTCGGTGTGCTAGCTCCTTCCTAGCTTCTTCCACGGCTCTCCTTTCCTGGGTTGCTTGCTAACCACAAGTCGTGATCTGCTTCATTCTTTATGGCTGGAGAGTGCTTCATCCTCACTCTTTAATGAAACAAATGCCGTTTGTTTGACTAGTGTTTCTTGCGCCACCAAAAGACTTTTCAACTCTAAAATAGTTGGTTGAACTTACCAGGCACATATGCCAACAATATATCCACTGTACTCTGAATTTAAGCTATGGATAATAATTCTCCTCATCCTAGCTTTACTAACTTTTGAATTAGGATCTAATTCAACAATTTCAGGCATAGAGTTTTTACCTTCATAAAATAGTTGTTGATCGTCAAACTTTCTTGTCAGATCTTCATTAACTGCTTTTTAAGAGTTGAAGCTGTGCATCGTTTGTCCGAGAGAAGAGTGTTACAAAAGTGTCCCAGGCTGCCTTCGGAGTTTTGGCATCTCGAATGTGTTGGCCCAAAGGCCTATCGCCCTAGTTTTGATGATGATCAACTCATGAAGTTATATTTACTAATGATCTTGTGCTAATTAGTGACAGATTTCATGATCAAGATCTTAGTAGGTGCAAAGCTCAACAAAGGTTAAAAGATCAAGATTTGGAGCTTGCATGTTGTGATCCAAGGAGCTTTGGATCAAGCTTGGACCAAGTCAAGATGATGTGAAGCTTCAAGTGAAGACTTCAAGAAGTTGAAGACTTGTGTCTAGGTATAGAATTTGTATTTTTGTTTTAGTAAAAATGTAAAGGATAGATAGTTGGTGGATTGCTCAAGTCTTTATCACACACACACTCTTGATTAGAACTCTTGATTTAATTGATTTCATAAAAGATTTTGTTTTTAGAAAAGAACTTTTATTTTAGAAAAAGATTTTTCTTTAAGACAAAATATTTGTTGGTTTTTGGTATTTCTATCATGTATATTCTTTAACCAAAACCAAGTTGTATACTAGATTTCAAAAACATAGATATTTCATATTGATTGTGTAGTGGATCATATCCATACACACCATGCTTTTAAATGGACTCAAATATCTTGTTTTTGTATTTGATAAAGGTTTGGAAAAACATTTCATGGAAAATTAGGTTTTTATCAAAAGAATTTTTACCAAGTATTTTACCTTGATAGTAGTATGACACATGCTCATACTCTATGATTTTTCAAGACCAAAACATTTTATCCAAGACCCAAAATCAAATCCAAATTGTCCAGGTCCTGGAAGTTCTGATTTTTCAGAATTTCTCAGTGACCGGTCGACCGGCAGTCGACCGGCACTCGACCGACATGCACAATTTTTGTGCATGTGCGTATCAGTCGACCGGAGTCGACCGATACTCGACCGACCCAAACCTGTTGCTCTCTGAAAAATGCCAGTCGACCGGATCGGTCGACCGACAGTTCTTTCCAGAAGAGCGGTCGACTCACCAGTCGACCGGTGGCTGCAACGGTCAGAAAAATGACCGTTGGCCGGTCGACCGGAGGTCGACCGCCAGCTCTGACAGAACCCCAACGGCTCTATTTTCTGGCAGCCTATAAATTGGGATTTTGTCATCTGTTTTGAGGTTAACATTTAGGAGACTTCTTGAGCTGTTTTTCAGACACTTTTAGAGGAGTTTCTCTACAAGATTTTAGTGCAAATACTTCCAATCAAAAGGAAGAGTTTTTATCAAGAGAGTGTTTAAGTGATTTCTTGTATTTTCCAACAAAGCTTTCTTTCCTTCATTTTCTCACCACACACTTGAGCTTTCCATTGCTAGATATTCTTATAGGTGTGTTGTAGTGAGAGTGCTCTTTAGGTGATCAAGTGTTGTGATCATCAAAGAGATCCTTTCTTTGTATTTGAGGAGACGGGCAAGTGTGCTCGTTGTTGGTGGCTAGAGTTCGGTTGTGAACTCTTGGTGGTTCGAGGTACGGCCTCGGCGAGTCGGTGGACTTGCGTGTGTACGGGACTTGGGAGTCCGAGGGTTTGTAGGTGTACGGCACCGAGGAGAGATCCGGTGGGATCTTACATAGTGAAAATCCTTCGTGTGTCGAAGGCGGGGATGTAGAGCAAGTGTGCTCGAACCTCGAAACAAACCCTTTGTGTTTGCGATTGCTTACTCTTCCCTCTCTCTCTCTTTGTCTCTATTTTATATCTTGCATTTACTTTCATTGTGTTCATCTTATATATGCATGATATATACCCTTGTGCTTAATTGATATATATTTACGTGGGATTGTTGTTAACACTAGTATTCAACCAAGAGAGCCAACGCGGCACCTCAACCCATTCAAGGGGAATCTAGAGGAGCTTGTCCAGAGCCTCGCAAGGGGAATTCGGCAACACTCTTGTGTTATACATAAGTGTTTAAATTAAAAGAAATTTTAATTTGGTCAACTTAGTTTTAATTCCGCATTATTTGTTCACAAGTGACCATTAGATTAGCCATCACCTATTCACCCCCCCTCTAAGTGATCTTACAATTGGTATCAGAGCTAGTGCTCTTGATAAGGGTCTAACAACCTAAGAGTTAAAGATCCTACATTTGGGCTAATCACAATATTTGTTGTACACACACACCTCACCATGGACTTTATGTCACCACCCACCTTTGACATCCTTAACATCCAAACTTGGAAGGTTAAGATGTCCTTGTTCCTCAAAGCCCTAGGATTTAGTGTCTATCTTGCTACTACTAATAATGATTATTGTTCAAATAGCAAGTACATTGAGGCTAATGCAAAAGCCCTTCATGCTCTTAAATGTACCCTAAATGATGATTATTTATCTAGGGTTTCTAACATTGAATCGGCTTTTGTAGCTTGGAACACCCTCATCTCCCTTGGCGAAAATGAACAATACTATGCGGGGAGCGATTCGGATATTGGAAGCGACACCTCCAACAAGTGCTACATGGTCCAAGGGGATGACCCCCTTGAGGTAACTTCCGAATCCGAGGATGAGGACATGTCATATGATGAGCTTACTTCATTTTGCCATATGATTATTGAAAAATATGACATGATAAAGAAAGAAAATAAAAATTTGAAAAAGGACATTGCTTGCATGCATATAGAACAAGACTCTTTTAGAGATAACATTGCATGCTTAGAAAAAGACAACAATATTTTGAAAAAGAAATTTGATTGCATGCATGTAGAAAATGATTCTCTTAGAAATAAACTTGCATGTTTAGAAAAAGAAAATGAGAATTTGAAAAATGAGAATGTTTCCCTTATGTCTAAATTGAATGATTTATGTGAAGGGAATATGTCTTTGAAGGATAAGATTGCTATGGTAGAAAAACAAAAAGAAAGTATTTTGCAAGAAAACAAATCTTTAAAAAGAAAATTTGTTGAAAAAGAAAAAGATAATGTTTCTCAAAAGAAAAAGAAAAATGATTCTTCATCTCATCATGCTTTTCATGCCACTACTAATGAGATTAAGAACTTGAAAAATAAGATAAATAATTTGAGCTCTAATTTGAGCACATGTGCATTCAATCATTCTAAGTTGGAATCTTTGTTTCAAAAGAAACAAGTTCCACATGCTCAAGCACATCATCATACTCATCATGCTCATGCTTATGGTGCACATCACGATCACAATCACACTCATAAGCATCATGCTAAGGTGTACATTTGTACACATTGCGGCCGCAAAGGCCATCTAGCAAGATATTGTTTTGATAAGAAACCATATTTATATTTTGCTAAGTATAATAGATTTTGGGTTCCTTATAACAATGCTAACCCCAAAGGACCCAAGAAAACATGGGTACCAAAACCCCCACCTTTTGATTTTGATGTAGGTGTGGGATCTCACAAAACGTGAGAAGGTTGGTACCTTGGTAGTGGTTGCAATGGACATGATGGACATACACTTGGTTGCATCACTATCAAGGAGCTTGGTGGGACAACCACCATACTTGGAGCTTTGGAGTTGGTAACAACCTCTAAACTCCTATTTTATTTATGTACATGCTTTATACTTTTATCATATTCATAGCATGTTCATGTTTTAAGATTTTTTGTGCTTCATGTGGTATTTACATGCTTAGATGTAGAATATTTCAAAACTTGTATCTATACATGTACACATAGTGAATTACAATTGACTCATATATGATTGAACTTCATGCTCACTTGTATCCACTCTATGCATGTGTATAATCTAGTTTTGATGATTCTCTTTTATACATGTTTTTGCCAATTATTTTTTTTTTGTGATTTACTTCATGTATATGGGTGTTTAATTCAAATCTAATAAATATACATGTATACCCGTGAGTCTCTTGCCTTCATGCAAACATTTAATAGACTCTTTTATTTTTGGGATATGTATGCATATTGTTAGATTTGTATAAACCATACATATACCATGAAAATTGTTGATTTTAGTGAAAAATGATTTTTCATGATTTGTTGTTAAAAATTTGACTTATGATCGTTTTGGGCTTCAATGACTATTTTCATGTAGACACTATTTACATAACCTTTGAACACTCTATCTTGAAGAAAATATATAATTTGGAGCTTTATGGAATATGAGTGCTTGAACTTTTATGTATTTAGTAGTATTCATGAAATACATATGATCTTATATTTTTTTTAGGATCTTTAACTAGTTTGTCAAAAATCCATTTAAACTAGTTATCTATTCTTCAAGTATTGCACGTGATTCTATTTTTATGGATAAATTCTTTTGTGATTTCAAAATTTTTGATGCTACATTGTATTGAATATTAGTTTAGATGTTAGTATTTGTCAACACTTGGATTTATACTTGTACACCTTATGGACCACAAATAAATCTATATATGATTGGGTTGAATGCTTATTTGTGCCTATTAGATGTACTAGTATAGCCTTGTGTTGATGATCATTACATTCTTAAACTTGTATTCCCAATTGGATTTATGTTTTGATCATGTGATTTCATTTCATGTATAAGTTTTCTTTTGCCAAAACATTAAAATATACATGGATAACCCTTGAGTCATTTGCTTTTCATGCAAATCTATTTATGAGGACTCAATTGTATTTTGGGGATATGTATGTA
This sequence comes from Agave tequilana, assembly GCA_038442645.1. Lineage (NCBI taxonomy): Eukaryota > Viridiplantae > Streptophyta > Magnoliopsida > Asparagales > Asparagaceae > Agave > Agave tequilana. The sequence continues at coordinate 28,186 of JAVJIF010031545.1, read as the reverse complement.
TACTTAATGTCTTGTCAAAACATACATATGCTATGAAATATAATTTTGATGATTTTCATATATTAAAATTTGTAATGATTTTCGTATTTTCAAAATTTATGATTTTAAGGAATATTGAGTTTTATTGCAACTTTCATGATACCATGTTTCACATAACACTATCACACTCACTTCTTTTTGATATGGACTTTATGGATAGAGTGCTTTTTAGTGCCTTGTGTTTCATTGATCTTTCATGAAAAACTTTTTAACTTATTCCTTGATGGAAGGATCTCGTACTAGTTCTTAAAACAAGTTCATTTAACTAGTTCGAATTCTTCATATGGTAGATTATATGATGTATACACTTATGCTTACTTTTCAATTGGTATCATTGGATATTTTCAATTGGTATCAATTTGACTCTTGTTGTATATACTCATATTTTGTTCTTTCATATATGTATGTATCTACTTCAATTGATATACTCTTTTCATACATATATATGATTTGTACTTGTGCTTTAGCTAAAATTGACTCTTATATTTTTAAGCACAAAGTTGTTAATGCTAAGCTTACTTCAAATCTTATTTATCTTCAAGCTTATGCATTGTATTTCATAATTGGTATCAAAATTCAAAATTTGGTTGTTCTACATTTGGTACCTTAAAAGAAAATATTGTATTTTAAGATATTTCAAAATTTTGTTTTCATAAGAAAAATTCAAAATTTTTGATTTGTATTGTCTATATGCAAGGAGAGCTTAACATCTCTCTTACATATAGATTCATGTTGAGTATATTATAAATTGAGGAGATTGACAACTCTTCTTTATATGATATACGTGTGTAGGGGGAGCTTCACATCTCCTCTTATGCATGACATATTATACGTTATGTGAATTAGGGCTTGTCATCCCTCCTTCATGTAATGTATATGTGTCGGGAAGCTAACTTAACGTCTTCCTCTTCATGAATTTATATCGCATATAAATTTTATTGATTAATTTGTATTTACCCTCCTTGATTTCCTTAAAGGGGGAGAAAAATTTGTTTGATGTATTCTTCTTTGAACCCTTTGTTGATGATTGACAAAAAGGGGGAGAAGAATTTGTGATTTTATATGCATGATTTCCTAACTTAAGGGGGAGAAAGATTTTGAGTAAGATTTGTATTTATGCATATATATGTTGTCTTGCAATTAGGAGCAAAAGATTTGATTTATATGATTGCATCTCCTACATTGCATACATGTCATGTGCTTTTATTGCCATATCTTTTATTTATTTGGTATGCATGAGTTAAGGGGGAGCTTCTTTGAAGCTTTACTTTAATCCATGCATATATAATTTCATGAGTTTTGTCATCATCAAAAAGGGGGAGATTGTTGGCCCAAAGGCCTATCGCCCTAGTTTTGATGATGATCAACTCATGAAGTTATATTTACTAATGATCTTGTGCTAATTAGTGACAGATTTCATGATCAAGATCTTAGTAGGTGCAAAGCTCAACAAAGGTTAAAAGATCAAGATTTGGAGCTTGCATGTTGTGATCCAAGGAGCTTTGGATCAAGCTTGGACCAAGTCAAGATGATGTGAAGCTTCAAGTGAAGACTTCAAGAAGTTGAAGACTTGTGTCTAGGTATAGAATTTGTATTTTTGTTTTAGTAAAAATGTAAAGGATAGATAGTTGGTGGATTGCTCAAGTCTTTATCACACACACACTCTTGATTAGAACTCTTGATTTAATTGATTTCATAAAAGATTTTGTTTTTAGAAAAAGATTTTTCTTTAAGACAAAATATTTGTTGGTTTTTGGTATTTCTATCATGTATATTCTTTAACCAAAACCAAGTTGTATACTAGATTTCAAAAACATAGATATTTCATATTGATTGTGTAGTGGATCATATCCATACACACCATGCTTTTAAATGGACTCAAATATCTTGTTTTTGTATTTGATAAAGGTTTGGAAAAACATTTCATGGAAAATTAGGTTTTTATCAAAAGAATTTTTACCAAGTATTTTACCTTGATAGTAGTATGACACATGCTCATACTCTATGATTTTTCAAGACCAAAACATTTTATCCAAGACCCAAAACCAAATCCAAATTGTCCAGGTCCTGGAAGTTCTGATTTTTCAGAATTTCTCAGTGACCGGTCGACCGGCAGTCGACCGGCACTCGACCGACATGCACAATTTTTGTGCATGTGCGTATCAGTCGACCGGAGTCGACCGATACTCGACCGACCCAAACCTGTTGCTCTCTGGAAAATGCCAGTCGACCGGATCGGTCGACCGACAGTTCTTTCCAGAAGAGCGGTCGACTCACCAGTCGACCGGTGGCTGCAACGGTCAGAAAAATGACCGTTGGCCGGTCGACCGGAGGTCGACCGCCAGCTCTGACAGAACCCCAACGGCTCTATTTTCTGGCAGCCTATAAATTGGGATTTTGTCATCTGTTTTGAGGTTAACATTTAGGAGACTTCTTGAGCTGTTTTTCAGACACTTTTAGAGGAGTTTCTCTACAAGATTTTAGTGCAAATACTTCCAATCAAAAGGAAGAGTTTTTATCAAGAGAGTGTTTAAGTGATTTCTTGTGTTTTCCAACAAAGCTTTCTTTCCTTCATTTTCTCACCACACACTTGAGCTTTCCATTGCTAGATATTCTTATAGGTGTGTTGTAGTGAGAGTGCTCTTTAGGTGATCAAGTGTTGTGATCATCAAAGAGATCCTTTCTTTGTATTTGAGGAGACGGGCAAGTGTGCTCGTTGTTGGTGGCTAGAGTTCGGTTGTGAACTCTTGGTGGTTCGAGGTACGGCCTCGGCGAGTCGGTGGACTTGCGTGTGTACGGGACTTGGGAGTCCGAGGGTTTGTAGGTGTACGGCACCGAGGAGAGATCCGGTGGGATCTTACATAGTGGAAATCCTTCGTGTGTCGAAGGCGGGGATGTAGAGCAAGTGTGCTCGAACCTCGAAACAAACCCTTTGTGTTTGCGATTGCTTACTCTTCCCTCTCTCTCTCTTTGTCTCTATTTTATATCTTGCATTTACTTTCATTGTGTTCATCTTATATATGCATGATATATACCCTTGTGCTTAATTGATATATATTTGCGTGGGATTGTTGTTAACACTAGTATTCAACCAAGAGAGCCAACGCGGCACCTCAACCCATTCAAGGGGAATCTAGAGGAGCTTGTCCAGAGCCTCGCAAGGGGAATTCGGCAACACTCTTGTGTTATACATAAGTGTTTAAATTAAAAGAAATTTTAATTTGGTCAACTTAGTTTTAATTCCGCATTATTTGTTCACAAGTGACCATTAGATTAGCCATCACCTATTCACCCCCCCTCTAGGTGATCTTACAGAATGTGCTCAAAAGATCTTCCTCTGTGGTTGTCTTCAGCACGAACATGGCCTTACTTGCATTGATCTTCCACTTTCGTAGGGCATCGCCTTCTTCCCATGGTGCGGTAGTCTCACGCCCTCCAACGACCTCCCAAAAGTCTTGTCCTTGTAAATAGAAATCCATACAGGTGCTCCAATAACCGTAATTGTAGCCGTTGAGCTTCTTGACTGCAGCGACTGAGTTTGCTAAATCTGTCATCATGACATAGTACGCTTCCTCGAGCTCCTTTATGTAAGCCTGGTTCCCGACCAACCAGCTTCATAATCGCGGACTGTGCACGAACTTAAACCTTCAGGAACAACGCTGCAAGAATGCTGGCGCAAAAGAGCCGGTCCTGGACAACATGGCTGTAATACCATTTATTGAGAGAAATGAAATGGAACAGACACTTTATTATAATATTACAAATATTTTTTTACAATGATATATTCACCCTCACTTCTCGCACTACTACACAACCGCAACGCTCTACACTTGCACTCACTCTCAACAATCTCTCACTTTCTCATTGGTTACACACTCTCTTATTGCATGTGTGTGTAACTCACACGCATGAATCAAATCCCAATCCTAAAGACCTTAGTTGCCTTGATTTCTCTTACTTTATAGCAAGTGAAGGTTGCGAGCCTCTATTTATAACAATTCAAAGTTGGTTTATTTGAGCTTACAACTGACTTTCAATTATCTGGAAAGTTCTCGGTTAAGAACTGGACTTGTATTCTCTGGAGATGGACATGCACTCTCTAGAGGCACCCACGATAAGCAGGGACTTATGTTAGGTGTTTTAGAAGGTTCCAACAAAGTTGGTGTTGAATTTTCAATAGAAAACCCTAGCGGGCCCCACCGCTCAAATGAACCCGATTCCTTCAGGTCCGCTACAGCCAACGCCCCACTCTCTCTCTTCACCCTCTCTCTGAGCCCTGTCTTTCAGACTTTCTCTCTCTCTCACAATATTTTTGTTAACTAATTTGGTTATTTGCTTAAAAAAATTAATTTGGTTATTTATATGAATTTTGCATGACTATCGCTCTAAGCTAGATTAAGAGGAGGATTCCAAAAGTAATTTCTTTTGAAGACTCTTGGTCCCTTGGAGGTATAATTTCTTCATCATTTTGAGCATTGTGTGGAGTTCTGTGGATACTTGAATCCTTAAAATTAAGTTACATTCTATTGCTCATTAAGTTAAGTTTTTTTCTCTCTCTCTTTTCAATTTATTCAATTAATAATGTCATAGTTTGTATTGCATTTAATATTATTTTAGCTGACTAAATTTTTGACTTATATTTGTTTAGCTTATCCGTATTCATATCTGTTTCACACATATTCGATTTTTTCACGTCTAATTCTCTAATATCTGATTCATATCCGATATCTGATTTTGGCCAATATGAATATCATTTTTTTCATATCCGATAATACTGTATCTGAATGTTGGAAGTAGATACAGATATGATAAAAGCAATATCTAATTCGTATACGATCCGTTTGCACCTTTATCTATAGGTTAGATGTTCACTTCTTACTGAAATTATCTATCTAAAGTAACTTGTCCATTTGTATTTGAAATTGTTCACGTTATTGTCAATCTAATGGACAATTAAAATCTTCAAGTTCAAAAATCTCACATTATTTAAAATTTTGTTTAAAGAAAATCTTATAACATAAATATATATTAAATAATTTCTGAGAGGACTAACTCGGTGCTATAAGGAACAATTTTTAAGCTTGTACTTTTTTCTACACTAGTATAGTTTTTGAGCTTACACCATTTCCCCTCTATACACACTACATTAGTAATAATTTTTCTCACTGATATGGAAAATCGTTACCCAAAATGATGAATTTATCAACTAAACACAAAATAAACCTACATTTGCTACACCGCATTAAGTGCTCCTACAATGAAAGACCACTAAAATTACCTTTATTAATACGTATCTGTTGAGTCTCACTCTGAGGTGAATAAATAATAAAAAAGAACAAACAAATTCTGAGCCGCCAATTAGCAACGCATTATAACATTAGACGTACATGTTCCTACTCATCATGAGTATAGCAAAGAGTGTTCTGAACATTTAAACCAAACATGTTACACATGTGACTACGAAGTATAGACGAAGGAAGGTGATTGAACAAAAGATTAGTATTTGGAGGATTTTGGACAAAAAAAGTGTCCTTACTTTCTTTTTTTTTTTTTTTTTTTTGGTGTTGTTTATGTGCGTGTGGGGGTTTTTGCGGTCTGCCCTCCTAATCAAGAAGTAGGATGTATAAAAAAGAAATAACAACATTGACGAGATCACAAGATTTGATACAATTCTTTGCGTTTCTAATAGCAAACCAAAGCAAAATAGTCACCATGATCACCTACTTACAAACTCAACTGCAACGAACAAAGAGTGTAAATCGAACCGTACACCGACAGCACTTGCCACAAAAGGATTCAAGAAGCCATGGCCTTCACATTATTACATATATATATATCCTTACACGTCCCTCACCCAACCCTAAACCCTAGCCGTGCCCTTGGGCGCCCCTTCAACCCCGGCCCCGGCGCCGTAGTCCGGGTCCCGGTACGCAGGCCCGTACTTGCTGCTGAACATTCCGGCATGCAGCAACAGAACATAGAGAAGCTGGGTGAAGGCCAGAATTATGATGAACGCCTCCAACACCCTCAGTCTCCACCCTCTGTAGCCTCCCAAGCGTATCTCTTTGCAAGCCACCCTACAAATTTTAATTAATCAAAATAACAACAATTAATTAAACAAATTCGTGATTTTCATTACAATTGATCGATCAATGCTCTTTTAACTTAATTACCCAAAGGCCAAGGCCGTTATGGCCCACGCGACCAAGGCGGAGGACGCGGCGGCCGCTAGGGTGTCGCCGCGCCATGCCCTCATGTGGTACGCGCCGGACAGCTTCGACGTCACGCCGATGACGCCGGCCAGTATCGCAAAGACCAGGAAATAGAATGTCGCGCCGTTGCCGGCCAGACCTGTAAATAAATAGATGTGTCATTGCACTAAGAACTGAACGGAGGAAGAATTTGTGCAGAGAATCGATAGGTACCGGGATGGTTGGTCTGGCCGTTGATGAAGTGGTTCAAGCACCAGCTCGCGAACCCGATGACGATCAAGTACATCACCAGGTTGAGGTACAAGAGTGGCGCAGCTACATTTCTCCCCACAGCAGCCATGAATGATCAAAGCGAGGTGATGCGGTACTTGGTTGAAACAAGTCGCAGTGTGGAGGATTTTAGCGATCTCTTCTCTCTTTTTTTTGTTACCCTTAGCTGTTGCTAGCTAGTGTTTTTTTGATCAGCTTTGTATTCTGTGTCCGAGAGCCGTGCATGAGGGATATATAGCCAAGTGTGTGTTCGTGGGGTGACACGTGTGCAATGGCCCGTGTAAGGATGAGCCATTTAAAATGTTGGCTACTGTTGTTTGCTTACATGTGGTTCACACGTGTCACTGTGTCACGACTCTTATCGCTTACCGTTTTCACTATTATATTCAATGCACCGCCTAAGGTTTCTGGTGGTGAGCGAGTTCACTCGGTGGTGACTGGGGCTCGGGCTTCCAGCTGACCTGCATGTATGAGTTCATGATTAACTAATAAATGGGCGAGAATTGTTGTTCAATGTAAGGCAATGCATACTTGTCCAAAAATCTTGCATTGAGCACCGAGGGCGGATTCGGTTTGGCAGATTCGGTATATGTACGTGGGTCACACTATGGGTGAGCATCGGTCGGTTCGGTTCGGTTTTTGCTAATTTTTGCAAAACCGAACCGAACCGATTAGACTTAGTAACCGAACCGAACCGAACCGACTAAGTTCGGTTCGGTTTTTCGGTTTTTTCGGTTAGGCCAATATTTTTCCATCATTTCTTACATTTTTTTAATCACCATTATATTATCATCCTTTAATATTCTAATCTCAAATATTCAATACCCAAATTAAAAATAAGAAAAAGACCCTAACCTTAATGTGAATTAAAATTTTCATATTCTAAAACTTTTACGCTATATTTAGGCTTTTATATCAAAACTCACATAATTATTACTAACTTTTAATGGCAAGAATGAAAAAAAAAGAACTATATTAATATAAATATTATTCTTAATTGTGATGGTGTACTTAACATAACTTTCACATATTCAACATAAAAAAGATGGTATTGCTAGAAGTAATGAGATAAGTTTTTACCAGTTTTTATTATGAACTATATGATTCACTAAATTGAATTTGGGTGAGATGATATATAGGGTAAGAGATTCGGTTCGGTTCGGTCGAGTTCGGTTTTTGAAACACAAAACCGAAACCGAACCGAACTAGAGCGGTTCGGTTCGGTTCGGGTTCGGGTTTCGGTTTTTGGTCGGTTATTTCGGTTATAACCGAACTCTGCTCACCCCTAGGTCACACATATATTATAAGAAGGTCAATATCATGTTTACACGTTGAATAAGATATCGGATTTCAAGGGTATAAAGTTTTAAAGTCTTTGATCTCTTTTAATATTATAAGAGAATTAATCTCACGTTAGCCCTCTTATAATATATGTGTATGGCACACATACATGAGCTTAACTGACCAGGGGCGGACTCACTGGAAGTTATAAAATAATGAATAGTATATAAAGTTAGTCATTTTTTTACATATAATATCTTTTTTTTAAAATTATTTTACTGTCATAAGTACACTATTGAGTTTTAGGTCGATTGATAACTTATAAATCTAAGTTAATAGAGGTGACAAGTTCAAATATTGGTGGGTGCAACATTAATTTTTATTTTTTCTCTCTTGTCATATTACATTTATACTCACAATGAAATTATTATTATATTTACACTCACACTTGAAAACGTTATATTTATGTCTAGACTGAAAAAACATCTTGTATCTGTCACTGTTGAACATTGCTTTGCAGTTGCACCATCAAGTTTAAGACTGTTGGGAAAGAGGGAGTGAAAACAAGCGCATCAAGATGACAAAAATAAGAGAAATAAGAAATGTAATGCAAAGCAAAAACACAACACAATTATAGAGCTTCGACCAAATATCGGTCTACGTCCTCTGTCCGATCCTACTGAATTCACTATAATAATCGTCAATTATAATGAACACCCTCTCACACCCTAAGAAAAACACTTGAGAAATACTAAAGAAAAAACCCAAAGATTAAACCCACTCTCACACTCTCTCTTCTTTTTTCTCCATGTTTTTCTAATCATGTGTGATGCCCCTTATTCTTCATATGAAAAATTCATCCCATATAAATAGTCCCTCAAAAATTGTTATCAATTAAACTAGCCATTTATATGGGAAGGATTTTTCATATGAAGAATAAGGGGCATCACATCTCTCCAAAACATCCCTTGAAAAATCGTACAATCCTTCATAATTAAACTAGTCGTGCCACTTGAGTTTAGCACTTCTTCGTGAACCACTCGCACTCTTTCGCATAGGCGAGAATTCCAACAAACTCCCCCTCCTGACATATGCGAAAAGAAAACCGCAAACCACCACTTCAATCCCTGTAGTTCATCTCACCGAGATACCGCTTGCAAACTCCTGCAACAAACCATTGGCTTATTTCTTATACCAGTCACACATCACCTGAATCAACCATGGTCGCTCCCCTTGATCCGAAATCGTTAATGCTGATGTGTGCCCTACTCTGTCAACTCAATTGACCCTGAAGAGGGACCCCGATTTGCCCCCTTTGACATTAGGATTTTCCTTCTTATTATCATCTGAACCTTGAAAACAATCTACCTGTGTCTTTGCAATGCCCACAAATGACACCCGCCTCAAGTGCTTGATATCCTGTGCACCCTATTTCACAAACACCTTTCTGATCTTGGTTTTACCAACGGTATTACCAACCAAACGATACAAACCTTCACACTTTTCTCCCTTCATTACGACCATGCAGCCACGTATGATTTTCATGGCTCCCCCTGAAATAGAGCACTTGTAGCCCTTGGAGTCTAACTGGCATAGGCATATCAGATTCTTCCCTAACTTTGGGACATACACCACACCATTCAAAGTGCGTACCACTCTATTGAATATTTTGATCTTCATCGTTCCCAACCCCACGACGTCACACTTGGACCCATCAGGCAAAGAGAAGTACCTTCCTTTGATTCTTGAAACGTCTCAAAAAATTTCCTCCTAGAGCAAATATGATTTGTTGCACCCGAATCCAATACCCAATCATCCTGAGAATAAGTGTCCTTCCTAAAGATAGTGAGAATATCTCCAGAGTCTTTAGTATTTCCTGCTACGGCCGTGGAAGACTCCAAACCCTGACTATCCTTCTTATCCCAACTCGGACAGTCCCGCTTTATGTGTCTCCACACCTTGCACTTGTAGCAGTGCGCTCCCTTTCCACAATCCTTAGATTTAGACCTACCACGACTGCTAGATCCTTTGACCGCTCTCCTTCCTCTTCGATTATGACCATAAACAACAAGTGCAGATTCTGAGTTGTCCTCAACTTTCCTTCTTGTCTTCTTGTAAGACAACAAAGCCGACTCGATCTCTCCCATCTGCAAAGTATTCTTACCATATAACACTGTGGTAACTATGTGCTCAAAAGAATCAAGAAGTGAGGTAAGAAGCAGAGTGGCGATCTTCTTCCTCAACCTTGACATCAACTCGCCCAAGTTGATCCAGCAACCCTTTGAACATATTTAATCATTTCATGAGATTTGCACCATCCTCCATCTTTAGCCTGTATAGATCCCACTTCAGATTCAACTATGTTGTTAAGTTTTTTCTAAGATAGAGTTTCTCAAGCTTCTCCCACAACGTCGGTGCCAAGTCTTCATCAATAACATTATTGATAATACTATCAGCAATACAGAGTCTAATGATGCTGACGCATTTTGACTTCAAATCTGTAGGGAGAGAGGAGATAGAGGAAGCAGAGGAAGTTAGCACAGAGATTGGAAATCAAGGAGAAAGACCAGTGCATTATAGCAGGCCTAGAAAGACCCTCGGTTGACCGCCCGATCGACCGCAGGAGGGACCGGTCGACTGGGCAGTCGACCGGTGTGCACAAGGTTAGCCCAGTTGACCGCCCGGTCGACCGTGGCGAGGAGCGGTCGACCGACTGAAAGCAGACTGCTCTCGGTTTGGGTCCGGTCAACCGTGGACATGGGCCGGTCGACCGACAGACGCATTTTCTGCTGCCTTTCAGGATTCGGATTCCTTTTCTGGTTGGGATCGAATCCAATCTGGATTTCCTAAAATCTAGGGACTATGTGGTTATAAATAAGGGTTAGAGCCCTCATGTATTGTATCCCTAAGAATTCCTGAAAGTTCCCTCAAGTATTCCTCTGGTATTAGTTTGTATTGATTGTTGAATCAATAAAATCTCTCTCTCCCTTACCCCGAGGACTTAGGCACATTGCCGAACCTCGTTAAATACTGTGTTGATTGCTTTTCTCTATTGTTCTCTGTTCTTGTTGTGTTGGGTACGTCTCCGGCTGCATCAGTCTCTGCCTGGTTGGTGGATTCCTCAGAGAGAGGTTGTTGTCGCAACAATTGGTATCAGAGCATCCCAGGTTCGGCATGGGATCGTGTGTTGATTCCAAAGGCATCAGTAGCTGTTTGGCGGAGATCGTGTGTCGATCTCGGAGCGGCGTTAGGACTGTTTTTGGGATCGTGTGTCGATCTCAAAACAGCGTGTAGATTGCTCGAGGAATCAATTTGAAGGAGTAGATAGCTTCAGAAACTCTTTGAGGGTTTCGTGTAGAGGTAAAAATTCTGTCTTTATCGAGTTTGTTTTATCTAACTCCGTTTGTTTCTGCATTGCTTTGAGGAATCAGTTGAGAAGATGGCTGGAGAAGGTACATCCATGAATCCACATCCGCTGAGGATAGATGTGGTGAAGTTCAACGTCACGAACAACTTCGGTATGTGGAGGTGTGAGGTGATGGATGCGCTGATGGCATCAAACCTCGAAGACACTCTACGGTTGGAGAAGAAGCGCGCATCAACGACAGAAGAAGATTGGGACAAGATGAACCGTACGACGTGTGGCTTGATCAGGTGTTGTCTGACACAAGACATCAAGTATCATGTGTTTCATGAGACATCTGCGAGGCAGCTGTGGAAGATCCTGGAGAAGAAGTATTTGACGAAAAGCAAGAATCGCGGTTGTAGTTGAAGAGTAAACTTTATAGTTTCCAGATGCAAAGAGGATGCTCCATCAATGAACACTTGAATCGCTATACGAAGCTTCTTACAGATCTAGTTAATATGGATGTGGAGACCAATGAAGAGGATAAGGCGGTAATTCTTTTGAACTCTCTTCCTAAGGAAGAGTATGAGACCTTTACTCTTACATTGATCAATGGAAGAAAATTCCTTAACTATAGTGAGGTGTCTATTGCTCTTGTGAGTTATGAAGCAAGGAGACAGAACAGATTGTCTTCTTCGGAGAACACAACAGCAGAGCATTGGCGGTAAGAGGCAGAAGTTCCAATAAGAAGGGAAGAGATGATCAGGGAAGATCAAAGTCCAGATCAGGCTTCAAAGATCTTAAGAGGAATCAGTGCGCCTTGTGCAAGGAACTAGGGCACTGGAAAGTTGATTGCCCGAAGGCCAAAGGTAAGAAGATGGAGTCAAATACAGAGGCGAATCTCGCACAGGCGGATGGATCAGATTCAGACTCATCAGTATTCTCTTTCTCTGTTACTACTCCTACTGTTGATTACTCAGATACTGAGTGGATCTTAGATACAGAAGCCACCTATCATGTGTGCCCGAACAGGGCCTGGTTTTCTAGCTTTGAGAAGGTAGATGGATGTTACACAGTCATGGGTGATGATCATCCGTGTAATATAGAAGGGATAGGTACAGTCCGTGTCAAGATGGTTGATGGGATAGTACGAGAATTGAAGGAGGTGAGGTATGTACCTCAACTCAAAAGGAATCTTATCTCTATTGGCGCTTTGAAAGCATTGGGTCTTGTGATATCTGTACAAGATGGTGTTCTCAAGATGATCAAAGGCTCGATGGTCGTGATGAAGGGCGTCCGCCGGAACAATCTCTACTACTTGAAGGGTAGTAAGGTTACAGGTCAGGTGGAGACTTCTAGTTCTTCAGATGATGGTTGCACAAAGGTCTGGCAGGTGAAGGTCGGATATGGAGATGAAAAGTCTTTGCACGCTCCTACAAAGAAGAGATCATTGGAAGGTGTTTCTACCTGCAACTTGGAGGGTGAAAACAACGTTCTGGACAAGAAGAAGGTGAAATTCAGCATCAGTACTCACCGCTCAGAAGGACTTCTTGATTGTGTTCACGTAAGCGTTTGGGGATCTGCTAAGACTGCATCGCTTGGAGGTCACAGGTACTGTGTCTCTTTTATTGATAGTCTATCTAGGCATTGTTGGATATATCTCATGAGATAAAGGTGTGAAGCCCTAGATATGTTGGTGAAGTAGAAAGAAAGAATGGAGAAGCAGACAGGTAGGAAGATCAAGGAGCTACAGATTGGTAATGTTGAAAGAAACATGGACCAATTCTTACGATTTGGCCAGAACACTGGTATTAGTACTCACTTCATAGAAGGTATACATGGGTTGGCTAAGGAAGCAAACCGTTCCTTACTGGAGAAGGTTCGGTGGTTGTTGTCTAATGCAGGATTAGACAAATGGTTTTGGGCTGAGGCGATTGTGTATGCTAGCCATCTCATAAATGGATCGACTGCGATAGGAGGTAAAACTCTATTGAAAATTTGGTCTAGGAAAGCTGCTCAAGATCATGGTTTGTTGCGGGAATTTGGAAGTCCGACCTACTTCAGTGCCAAAGATGGCAAGGTGAATTCGCGAGCAAAAAAGTTGTGTTTTTGGATATCAAGCGAAATATGAAAGGCTACAGGTTATGGGACCCCGAAAATAAGAAGATCATGTTAAGTAGGCATGTCACGTTTGATGAGACTTCAGTGTTGAAGTCTACCGTCTCTCAGCAGGTGGAAAGGACGGAGACCAAGGAAGTATCGCAGCGGGTGGAGGTTGATGCTACTCCACCATCTCCAGTTGGTTCGGTATCAGTGAAGACTTCACCGGATGTGACACGGGTGGAGATCATGTAGCCAGGGTTGATACTGAATAGGTTGAAGAAATTGTTGAAAATGTCAAATTGTTTGCAGCCATTGGAACCAAGGTAAAACCACGCACATGGGTGAAGAAGCATGAATCTCAAGCTTGTGACCGCAACAAGCTCAAGTTGAAGGCTATTGTTCTCCATGACGGCAGTGAGGAGGTTCATATGACACATCCAGATAGGTTCGCTGCTGAAAATTCAGTCACAGGTGCTTGAGCTTGATGGAGCTCATTTCAAATGAACTACGGTTGGCTTGATCCTTTGGGCAAGATACGTAGGCAGCCGTAAAGGCGCAACCACATTTGGTGATGCAACCTATATGAAGCTGTTTGGGTTCTCGAGAAGCTGAGTTGGACTTCACGTAGAGGTGAAGAATTGTGACCTCGATGAACAATTGAACTTGCATAGGAGGAGTGTGCATCCAGTTTTGTTGAAGCCGATGATGGTGTTTGGTGTGCTCTACTCAGACTTGGTTGGACCGTCAGCTGAAGACATGTAGACTGGATAGAGCCAGTCAATTGGAGAGTCAGTGTTGACTCATGATGAGTTCTTCATGAGGTCATGTAGTTGCGGAGTATGAGACACGTTCGGTGATCGGCATGTATGGAAGTTCTCCTAAGGTGAAGTGTAGGAAAGGCATGTGTGGTGCATCCCAGTTGATAGCTGAGCTACAGGTTCCAAGTCGAGATCGTGTGTCAATTTCGCCGAGATCGTGTGTCGATTTCGTCCGGAGCGCTCAATCCGAGATCGTGTGTCGATTTCGCTGAGATCGTGTGTCGATTTCGCCAGGTGATAGACTGGAGTTCGTTGGAGATCGGCTCAGATTTAGAAAATCTTCACCGAGGTGAAGAATTGTAGGGAGAGAGGAGATAGAGAAAGTAGAGGAAGTTAGCACAGAGATCGGAAATCAAGGAGCAAGACCAGTGCATTGTAGCAGGCCTAGAAAGACCCTCGGTCGACCGTCCGGTCGACCGCAGGAGGGACCGGTCGACTGGGCAGTCGACCAGTGTGCACAACGTGCACAAGGTTAGCCTGGTCGACCGCCCGGTCGACCGTAGCGAGGAGCGGTCGATCGCCCGGTCGACCGACTGAAAGCAGGCTGCTCTCGGTTTGGGTCCGGTCGACCGCCCGGTCGACCGTGGACATGGGTCGGTCGACCGGCCGGTCGACCGACAAACGCGTTTTCTACTGCCTTTCAGGATTTAGATTCCTTTTCTAGTTGGGATCAAACCAATCTGGGTTTCCTAAAATCCAGGGACTCTGTGGATATAAATAAGCGCTAGAGCCCTCATGTATTGTATCCCTAAGAATCCTTGAAAGTTCTTTCGAGTATCCCTCTTGTATTAGTTTGTATTGATTGTTGAATCAATAAAATCTCTCTCTCCCTTTCCCCGAGGACGTAGGCACGTTGCCGAACCTCGTTAAATACTGTGTTGATTGCTTTTCTCTATTGTTCTCTGTTCTTGTCGTGTTGGGTACGTCTCCGGCTGCATCAGTCTCCGCCTGGTTGGTGGATTCCTCAGAGAGAGGTTGTTGTCCTGCGCGCAACAAAATCCTCCCATTCTTCCTTTGTCATCTTCTCCGGCTTGCTATCTTTTCCCTTCAGTGCTCGCCTCGAGCCCTATTGAACTAGGATATCCTCTACTCTCTATTGTCATAGAGTAAAGCTCCCCTTCCCATCGAACCGCTCCACCTTGAATTGTGAGGCAAAATCCCTGCCATGACAACTCCCGTGAACCTTCGACTCTGATACCACTTGTTGAGAAAGAAAGAGAGAAAACAAGCGCACCAAGACGACGGAAATAAGAAAAATAGAAAATGTAATGCACAAACGCAAACACAACACAATTATAGAGGTTCAACCAAATACCGGTCTGCATCCTCTATTCGAGCCTACTGAATTTACTATAATAATCGTCAATTATAATGAATACCCGCTCATACCCTAAGAAAAATACTTGAGAAATACCAAAGAGAAACCCATAGATTAAACCCAATCTCACACTCTCTTCCTTTCTCTTCATATCTTTTTAATCTTGTGTGATGCCCCTTTTCCTTCATATGAGAAATCCATCCTCTATAAATAGTCCCTCAAAAGTTGCTATCAATTAATGCACACATCTCTCCACAGTATCTCTTGAAAAATCGTGTAACCTTTTATAATTGAACTAGTCACGCCTCTTGAGTTTAGCACCTCTTCGTGAACCACTCGCACCCTTTCGCATAGGAGGGAATTCCAACAAAGACAAGTTACGAAGAGTATTTTTTTTTCCGAATATAGACTGTAGTTTGGTGTCAGTAAAAATTGAACTCTTTTGTCAATTTCAAAAAGATTTTATTACTAGTACCATAATTAAAAAAAACATCAAGAGTTAATTTAGACTAGGGATGATAATGAGTCGGGCCGATCTTCTGGCCCTGATGCGGCCCTAAAAAAAGGGGCTTGTTCTTGTTCTCAGTGCAGTGTCTCAGGCCCATTTTGATTTCGGGTTAGAAGCACAGCGGCAGCCCCATTTGGCGCAAGCTTCTGCTGGGCAAAAATCTGAGCTTGGGTGAGAGGACCCCATGTCTGAGGCCATTGACCACCAGTCTCCTCCTTGTGAATCACTGAACTTCTCTGTTGATGTTGTGCCTAGGCTCAAGAACTTGAATCTATATCATCTATGTCACCAGTCACTATTGATACTGATAGCATCCCAAATAACAAATTGCTGAAGAAGAAGGCAAAGAAGCGGTTGATCAACTACAAGTCCAAGCCTCAGGTGTCTCCAGGACTTCTACTAGAGGCATCAAGTTGGAGAACAAGAGGAAGAAAGGTATAAACCCTGGGAAATTTCATTTGCTTGAAGTTTTAACCAGTTATGGATGAACTCCAAAAAGATCTCACTTAGCAAGAGATGGAGGTTCTACTTGAAATGGGTATCGATCTCCTCTCTGAGGGGGTCACTTCAGGGCACTGTAATCAAGGGCGGACCTATTAGTTGGCTGGGCCGGGCTACAGCCCGGCCCATTTTTTCATATATTGTCTTAAATTCCTTTTTATTTTGATTCTTTTTCATATATTGCCTTACACCTCCTTCTATTTTGATTTTCTTTTGGCAAATTTATTCCTGTTTCCGCCCTTGATTTAGTGGAGAATATTGTTTTATTATTGTGGCAAATTCATATAATTCGTAAGCATATGTTATGTGGCAAATTCATATAATTCGTAAGCATATGTTATAAAAAGTTGTAGCCCACCTTAAAAAATTTCTGGTTCCGCCCCTGTCTGTAATTTTCTTTTTTCTTGTTTTTTTCTCGTTTTTCTTTTTTTTTTTTTTTGATTCTGTATATGCCCTGATTATCCCAAAAAAAAAAAAAAACAAATAAGGCGGGGCTTGGGTTCTGACTCTGACCCCGATTTTTCTGTAAGCCCTATTCTGATTTTAGCATTTCAAGTTTATTTTAGTTTATGTAAGCAATAAAAAAAAGTTTATTTTAGTTTAGCTCTAACTTTTAAAGTCTGTATTTTAATTTATTTTAAGGTCATTATAATATATTGTTTTTTTCTCTTGCACTAGTCTATAGCTCAAATGCAAATGCTATTAGATCGCATATACACGCACCCTCAAGAGTAGTGATGATAATGGGTGGCCCGAACCTGCCCCAAAAAGGTCGTTGTTCTGGCCTCAATCCAGTCAAAATTGAGCTGGGGTGGTGTTTTGTTTTAGAAGCGTTTTATTTTAGGATAGGGGCTGGATCTACACTACGCCGGCCTCAACCCAACCTCGACCCTGGCTCTCTTAAGGGGCCCATTTACTTATGAATTCAAAATTCAATATCAAATATATTCATTTCCTAATTAATATTATTATACAACAAATTAGTATTATGTTATGATTTTTCAAATTTTAAAAGTTAAGGTAAATACTCTTAATTTTAGAAAACACAAGACTTGAGTGTTGAGATAAATGAGCAAGAAAAAAAGTTGAGTGTATTCTTTTTATTTTTTAATCTTAAAATAGCATTAGGGCCCACAACAGAAACCCGAGGGCCGGCCTCAAGACCTGAGGGGTCGGGGCCTAGCTGATTGAATTAGCGCCTAGGACTAGAGTTGGGGTCGAATTTTGGGCCCGAAATATTTTGGGACCGGAGCCGGCGCAGGGGCCTATCCTTAGCTGGTCCAACCCGGCCCATTATCATCCCTACTCAAGACTTAAGAGATAAGTGTTGAGAAACAAAGAATTTTAAGTGAATTTTTGAGCTGAATTAAGATGAGATCCGTTGATAGAATCAACTGGATAATGATTGGAGTGTGTTCTCCTTCCATTGGGGATGAACATGGTATATTCACATATTCAATTCCGTTTCTAAATGAATGAGATAGTCAAGTTGAAAATTAGCCTAATTCAATAGCTAAAAGGGATTAAAGGAAGCTAAAACAATTTAGTCTCACATTGAATACGGTGTGGAAAGTTGAAGTGTTTAAATATGAAAAGATGAGAATAAAGAGTGTGCCTTTTGAGTACTTAGTGTTTTCTCGCACGCGTTCTTTTTTTTTTTTTTTTTTTTTTTTTTTTTTTTTTTTTTTGGGGGGGGGGGGGGGGGCATGCCCACACGCGCGCGCCCTGCAGGTTGTGCGAATGCGGATCATCCGACCCGCCCGATAGACACCTTCTTCTAGAAGCAGGCGGCCCAAAAAAAATCATTTCAGAAACACCATTTTCAAACAAACAATTTATGCCTTCTTAAGACATAAATTCTTCTCTCTCCCTCCTTTTTCTTACAGTGAATATTCCTCTATATTAAAATAAATATTCTCCCTGAAATTTGTCTTTATTCAAGTGCTTTGAAATTCCAACTAGTAAAGGTACTGATTAACTACGGTTCGACTGTACGGTGATTTGGTAGTACTATCCAAATGCCGTGAATGAGTGTTGTATCTTGGGAGACTAGCGTCCAGTAATCCGTTAGCACCGTCGCGGGGGGCTTAATTGTCTTAAAGAGATTCACTATATGCGTTTCTCTCGAATTATTGTATAATTGAACTAACGTTCTTTTTACAGTGATTATGCTGGAATATTTAGATTCATAAATATCACTGTTAATATATTGAATATATATTGAGACTGACTAAACAGTCTAATTGGTGTTTAACTAAGGAAGATAATTGAAAGGTGATTCTGTAATTAAGAACGTTCTATTGAACGAAAAATCTTTCACCTGATATTCACCGACCTAGCCAATTAGATTAGTGATCTTGATTAGTTGTTAGAAATAACAAAAAGGAGGGGAGGGAGGGGGGAGAGAGAGAGAGAACAAATTAAAGCTGCAGGGTCGGGGGGGGGAGAGAGAGAGAGAGAGAGAGAGAGAGAGAGAGAGAGAGAGAACAAATTAAAGCTGCAGGGCCGACCCAAAAGTCCTAGGGCAGGTTACGGTCGATGTTAGAAGGCCCGGATCTGGGTTAGGTCGAAACTAGATCCTTATAGGGAAATTCTACTTACACTCACCTTCTTTACTGTCTACACCTACCCTTCTCTTTTCACCAACTTACCAATTTCAAGTTCTCATAATTTACTCTATAAACTCTTAAAATTTCTCAAAATATCCCAAGATATACCATTTTTCTATATAAAAGCCCAATGACTTGGACCTAAACTTGCCTAGTCTAATTTGAACCAAATTTGTTATCCCTTCAACTTTTAGAGCCGGTCTGGATTGATGAAAGCTCGTTAGAATAGAGCATTGAATTTGTACATGTATCACGTGTGTGTATATGCACATATTTATGTGGTCAACATGTCTACTGCCATGCATGCAGCATATGAACTGTTTGGTCGCTTGTAACAGATAAGTGACTGATTCAAGAAAGAGAATATTCCACGATATGATTCCTTAGTTATTTCAAGTGTCTCAACTAATCATCATAACAAGTATCATATCTAATGCATGATGTACCAAGTGACAGAGATGTTGCTGATTTGATTAAGCTAGTTTCTAGTGTTAGGGTAGATACCTCGTATAAAGTAGTCTGATATTTCTCTTGAAGATTAGACTGGAAGAACTTTTTCTCCTCATGTAATACTGTATTTTCCAGGCACTGGCCTCTGTCAGTTGCAATTTTGTAAATTTTCTGTACTGCTTGCTGGTTTTGATCAGATAGTATCACTAATTTTTAGAAGTGAAGTGCTATTGTAAAATTCTTGATCTTTTTGACTGAAAGAGATATTATATTGATTTTCAGAAGCTTGAAGACATTCTCCAGATGGAAGAATAAAATATTTGTTTTTGGGGGAGGGAATAACTTTTTTGTACCTTTACATGAAGCTCCGGATGGCTTGGATTCATAAAAAATATGAACTTATGGACATTAACTTGGAGTTGAAGACATTCTAGTTGAAATGCGTGAAACATGCAATTTAGGTTACAGAGTTTGTGAGCTCATAATTATTTCGAATTCTATATGTTTGTGCAGGCAGACAGTGCCCTTCTAGCTTGGCTGTTTGGAGTCAAGGAAGTCGGTGGGAGTAAAGTGGGAAGTAAATTTTTTTTTTTGCTTTTTAAAAATGAGAATTTGTGTGTATCTTTTTCGATTTTTAGTTGGTAGTTGGAAATGAAAGTGATAAAATATATCGTATTTTTCGGTATTTAGTTAGTAATATGAAAGTGAAAATGAAAAGGTTAATCACAGAGTTCACCGTAAAATAATATTAAAATAAAATTAATTATGAAAAAATTGGAATGTAATTAAAATGCAAGTAAGATTTATATAACCATAAAATTAACTGTATTGAGTTACAACTTATTACAAATGAGATTTAGATGATCACAAAATTAACTGTAGGACTTTGAAAGGGAGAAAATGGTTATGTAAATGGGAAGAGAAAAGGAAAAAGGGTTTTTTCCATTTTCCTTTTCCGGTGTTTGGATGGACAACAGAAATGAAAATGACACTTCCCACTTCCTCACTTCCGCCAAGTTCCTTGAAACCAAACATCCCCTAAACTGTGGCAACATGCTTCTGAGATCCCTTCTGATTAGGGATGAGCCGTCATTACCCTCTCATATTCTTTTTGGAGAGGAAGAAGAGTTTTTGGGTCTAGAAAGAATTTTAGTAGGGAGTGCAAAAAGAAAAATATTGAAAACCTTGCAGATGAAATGAGAGGAAAAAAATAGAGTGTTATAGACTTTTTCTTTTTGGATAAAATTGTAATTCAAAAATTATTTTAAGGATGAGAGTAAAATATAAAGAAACATATGTGAGTATGTTTATTTAAACCTGAAGAAGTGATAAGTAGCACAAAAAATAAATTTTTTTGGACAGTTTTACCCTCAAATAAAAAGTTCAAAACATAGAATAATTTTTTAATATTACAACTTTACCACAATAATTATTTATTATCTCCATGTAATTAGTAAGTACACTCAATCCCTATAACTTAATTTTTTTTCAACCTCAAAGTTCTCTCTATTACTCCATTCATAAACCTTAAAAAATTTAGACTCATCTCCCTTTAAAAAATTTACCCACTTTGATTAGTTTTGGATAATTGATAAAGAAACTGGCCCAGAGTAAAATTTTAAAGGAAACAAATAATTTGTGATATCTAATTGAGTTGTTTCACAAGGAGTTTATAATATGCACAAATAACAAAATGAAAGAAAGTTCTGTAGAAAGTAAACTGAGCTTAATAGTCAAATAGAAGATGAAATTAGAATGGAAGCATTTTAAAACATCAGCCAACATCACCAAGGATCTACAAGAACAACATCTTTTAGGGGCCGTTTGTTTCGCGTAAAAGTCCGTAATTCATAAATGACTTACAATTCAGTTACAACTACGGCGTTTGTTTGGACCGTAATTCGTAAAAGACTTACACACCCAATTATCACTCACTTGCAACCCAATTACCACTCACTTACAGTCCAGTTACAGTTAATTTTGTGTCATGCAAATTTGTATTATTTTTTTATGATAATATTAATTTTTTTTAATATTTAGCATTTTTAATATTTATTTGCAATATTAAAACTTTTTAAATCACCAAATAGTTAATTTTGTGGTCAACTTTTTCACTTACGACTTAGACATTACGACAACCAAACACCGTAAAACACAATACACTTTTCCACCTACAACTTTATATTACCAACAAACACCATAAAGCTTACATGCATGTAACTCATTTACAACTGTAAAAGACTTTACCAATTACGAGCTACGAATTACGGCCAGTTACGACAACCAAACAGGTCCTTAATGTTTGAAAACCTCCTACATTTCGCATAAAACATAAAGTAACTTGAGCTAATCAACTTATTATAGTTAGATCTAATTTATTTATGGTAGACTTCATCCTCACATGAGAGCACTTCAATAAACTAAAGCAACCTAATTGAGAGAGAGAGAGAGAGAGAGAGGGAGGGAGGGAGGGAGAGAGGAACTAGGGTTTGTGATAGGAGAAAAGCAGAGTTTTTACCCTTAAATTGAGTGTGTAGAATATAAGAGTATTTAGGGTAATTTGAGAGGTCTATTTTTAATTTACTGGGTATGAGTCTACTTATCACTTCTTTGAATTTCATTACCGCACTCGGTAGAATTTCCCATCCTTATAGTTTTCACAGACAGGGGTTGGGCTTGGATCCTTACTTTGGATTCTTAGCACTTTGTTCAGTATTTCAGTGTGAAAAAAATCAGCAAATAACTCGTTGAATTTATTTAGAAGTGGTTTTTATGGGCCAACTACGCGCCGCAAAAAGTAGGACAACTGCAATGAACGACTGGCCCAAGCGTACTACCCCAATCAAAGAGCCCATTAAATGATCGAGGATCTTATGAAGACCTTATTATTCCGGAGCGCACCAACACTCAATTGGGCTGGGCTCGGCCTATAGCCCATCCCCGTTTTGCTCGCACTGGATCCGATAAAGCGATCAAAAGTCTCAATGTGTATGTATCTTTGTCATCAAAGAAACTAAAAAAATCAATTTTTGGTAAAACCAGTGACAAGTTTATAACTAACCATTTTCTTTCCAAAAAAAAAAAAAGTCTATAACTAACCAAAAGAATTTCTAATCTCAATCCTTCCCATTTTGACGAATCGATCAATGAACACAGAACTAGGCTTAAATTCGATGTGGGTTTGGACCTCGGTGAATCTAGACGGCGCCCAAGACCCAATTGCGAGCCTATGATCTCGCGCGGGTCTAGCGCGTTTTCTTTTGAGACAAAGGGGAGAGAAATCCTCTTTTTTATGTGCTGAAAAGGCTTTTTTTCAGTATACAAAAGTAACAAAACACCAGTTGTGTTATTTGGGAAGGATTTGAGGTCAAGTCTTTCCGCTCAAATACAATCATATATATTATCTGAATACAAGATCCACTCCATTTAAGTTAATCTATATTATTTCAATTATCTATAAATAAAAAATCAAGTATTTTAAATATTTTTTGTCTATGCATCATGTAGGGGGAAAAAAAAACGGCCTAAATAGTGAGTTGGTTAGTTTGAAGATGTAGAATATTTGAAATCTAACAAAAATTAGTGTCCGAGAGTTTTTAAGTTTTAGATCATGATGAAATGAACGGATCGAGAATATGTATGTTTAAAAATGTAGATCTAAGCAATATGCTATTTTCGACCATCCATGTTGCATAACTTGATGATGGATAAAAAGTAATAAGAATATATGATTTTTTGATTTATAAATATTATAAATAATGCAGATCAACTTCAATCGGATGAATTTTATTTTTGAATGTCGTAAATTTGTATTTGAATTCTTCTCCAAGGATTCGGGTCCGAATCCTTCCAAAGGATCTAGACTCCTAGTCTATTTCCTTCGAGACACATAATTATTTAAATCTTGCTTGAACTAAACAATTATATTTATAATGGTAGACGTTGATTTCTTGTTGAGAACATTTTAGGAAAGCAGAAAAATAATTATAGTTAAAAGCACAATGCATCTCGTTAACTGGTTCAATACACTCTTAAAAACAAATAAAAAGATTTAAAAGGTTTCTTGCCTAAAAATATAGTGATAAGCACTGGAGTAGTCCATCAATATTACCCTCAATTGTCTATTTAAAGACGTAATTATCCCACTAACACGAGTCTTCATCAAATTAATCACCCTTAATTAGTTCTTTACTTCATCAAACGCGCCATGACCAGTCAACGACGCGTTTCCTTGTCCCGCTAATATCTTTTCAGATCTAACCTTCCCTGACCAGAGACTGATCACAATTAAGCACAAAGGCGATCTGATTAAAACATTATCCAAACTAATTAGCATTGTTTAGCGAACTTGAGCACTTTTCGTAATCTCATCTTATCAAACCCTAATAGCCTCTGTCGCCATCACTAAAAAAGTGCAGATTAAATACTAATTAAAATCGAGGAGACCTGCGGCGAAAAGGTTGACTCATGCTTAGTGGTCAACGGAATCAGACTACAGTCGTTTGCAGGTACTAGTCGAAATCAAGAGTCAAGTAGAGACATAGCCTAACTTTGAACTCCCTAATTACTCAGATTAATGGCACAACGCGGTGTTTACCGTCTAATTAGACTATGGATGAACATATGGGATTTGTGTTTTTTATGACCACCCGCGTCACTAAACTGGACTGATCGAGTCTGGACAAGACTTGACGCAAGGTTAGGTCTGGATTAATTGGACAAAACAATCGCAGGGAGAGTGGTTGAGTGAAAGTACCATGACTGTAGATGAAGAGAGGGACCCTCTCTAACGCGAGATGTGTTTTTGGTGCTTCAACCACAAAGCTAACAGTCACTCGCGGTTATCTCACCGGTTGGTCTAGGTCAGTTAGAGCACAATACTCTTCAAAATCACCGGTTCGCACACCACCTCGCAGACATTTCTTCTTTCCCGGACGTTGCCCCGGCCAGACCCCGGGTTTGCTCCTTAGAAATCCTCGATGAACCTTGTTGGCCGTGGAGTTAATTAGGGGGGTAAAAAAACAGACAACTAAGCTAACAAGAATATTGAACTTAATTTGCTATTCTTCACTATACGCGTTGAGAAGGGGGACGAAATAACAGGGAGGTGAAATTTGGAGAAATGATGCGTGTAGAGAATAAGAGGAGATCTAAATATGGGTTTAAAATATATGAATGTTTTTCTTGTTCTTTTTTCTTTCTCGAAATTATGACCTTCGACGTCAGAAAATAGAGAGGAAGAAAAATTGTCTTACAATTGACGTAGGTACTCTCTCTTCCTTATGTAGCAAGTTTTCTTTTGCTAAAGTAAAAAGTTATTTATTTAGAAGCATAAAATGTACAAAACATACCATCTCGAAAGTTACATGGTTTTCACTAAACTGTTATGAACTTCAAAACTTACAGGTAGAAAGAGCCTCGATAAAGTTGTTTGGAGAGAGAGAGATTTACAGAGAGCCAGTTAGAGAGAGAGAGAGAAAATAGAAGAGAGAAAAATGAGATAGTAGAAAGAGAATATATATAATAATATGCATGCATGTGAATAAATACAGATTTACTAATTTCTATGAGAACTGAGTCTAAAACAGTATCTAAAAGAGTGGAAATTAGATATTTGCACCTCGTCACAATAAAGAACCATGACACATGTTTGGATACAGATTCCATTTTGAAAGAATTTAAAAGCACTATATCTTAAATGGCTCTATAAATTTGCTTTTTCTCTTAGTATTTCTTTAGATAAGTACTCTATTTTTTCTGTTTCCTTGTGGTAAATATTTAACAGATAGGGAGTGTGCATTGAACCTATGTATGTTAGAATTGAAAATATGATGCTGATTGATGCAATTTTTTCTTTTTGAATCAGATTGATTCATATCTACAACTTGTAAAGAAGCACCTGGTGGAACTATTTCTGAAAAGGGATAAAAATAATTATATCTCAAGTTTGAATAGACATGTTGTTAGTGGTTAGCTCGATATTCCGACTTTTTCTCACGGCAAAATTCAGATTGATTCAAGAAGTTTAGTCAAACTTGGTTGAGTTCGGCCAAATACTCGCCTGCAGTTTTCTGTGAATGATTCAATTTAGGATGGACGTTTTGAGGCATGATACAATCTTTATTTAGCTCGATCTTCAACACATAAGTTGTAGAGAATTATACCAAGTGCAAGATATGCTTTGAATCACTCAAATCGGAACAATATTGAAGAAGTTATCTCCATTCAAAAACTTTGTCCTTTCACGTTCTGGGTGCATAAATCTGCATAGAGAATTTCAAGAGTGGTGACTCTTTTGCTGGCTTTGTGAATTTTCAAGAGTTCATGTGCACGCATGGACGTAGGAAAATGAAGATGACCTAGAGAGTTCACTCAAGCTTATAAACATGCATGCTCCTTGTTGTGGAAATGTAATTTTTCTGAATCCTAAGCTATTCTTCATCCTAGTTGAGAGGTGTACATATTCCACTTATTTTCTTTTGAAAGACAGAGAGTATTTAAGTGGAGGAGAGTTTCTCTTTCTTACTTGAAGACGACTCTGATATTGAGTTTGTTGAAGGTGAGTGTGTGTGGACCTGTGTACAGCAGAAGTTGACTTAGTCAGTTGTGTCGTATGCCTTTTACCCTTTTGCTTATTCCGAAATAATGAAGCCCCCTCCGAGCTTCAAGTCAACCCGTGGTTATTCCATTTGGGTTTTTCATGTAATTTTTGTGTTCATTTGTGTTGTTGCATTACATTAATTTTCGTGCGTTGATCATTTTATTTGTCTACTTCAAGTGCCATAAAAATCAAGATCCTAACTGTGGTATTTAGATCATGAATGCCAACAAAGTGGTATCAAAGCCAGGTTGGAGTGTTCACGACGGCTAAAGAGAAGTTGATAGTCGGTGGCGTGAAGGTTGAGTTGACAGACCAACTTCACTCTATGGCGAAAGAAGATGAAGAACATTCTTATTCAACAATATTTTCACATGTGCATATTGGCATCAAACACAAGCCTGAGGCGGTGACCACGAAGACTTGAAACAAGGCGGATCGCAAGGCGATGAGGTCCATCAAACTACATCTTTCTGATGAAGTCACATATAATGTCATGGAAGAGAAACTGCAAAAGGTACGTAGGAGAAACATGAGAAGTTACATGGGTAAGATGCATTTTAATAAGCTATTCCTAAAAGATTTAACTGATTAACCTTCGAATGGAGGAAGGTGTGATGTTATGGAGTACTTCAATGAGTTTAATCGTTGTGTGAATAATTTGTTATAGGTGGAGGTCAAGTACAAAGAGGACGACAAAGCTTTGCTTTTGCTACGGTCGTTGCCATTATCCTTCACGCATTTATCAGACATTATCCTTCAAGCATTTTTCAGACCACACTCATGTTTGGCAAGGAGACACTTCGGTTCGAGGAGTTTTCCAAGACATCATTCTCATGTCAAGATGAACAAGAGTAAGAGTGATGAATGATTATCATCAAGGGGTCGAATGATTATCATCAGGGCCGATCCAAGAAAAGAGGTAGCAAGTTTGACAACTGCAAGTAGTTGATTAGTCTCTAAATATGCATTTCATACCACATCTTCACATTTATTCAATATTAAATTCTGTTAATAATACTTCTCTTATATGTTTCTAGGTCCATGACATTAAATGAAAAAGAAGTACAAAAATCTCATTTAATTGGTGATTTTTAGAGCCTACATATAGCTATTGACTTTGGGGAGCTGACTTGCCAAAACAGGATACAGATATCCAGACACCAGCAGGGGACAAGTCAGCAGTCTACACCCACTGGCACGGCGCGCGTGGCCCCAGAAGGGCCACGGAAATGCGGTAAAAATCGTGTTTCCGCAGCCTTTTGGTGGGGCCACGTGTCAAGTTTCGATCGTGGCCCCGTGATGCTTCTCTAGTGCCCCTTAGCCTATAAATACCCAAGTTTTCTAGAATAGAAAGGAGAGGAGTTTTTAGGGTAGATTTCTTCTCTTTTTTAGTTCTTCTTCTTCTTTCTTTTATTTTTTATTTCTCTTGTAGATCATGTAATAGGGAAGAGAATGATACATATGATGAAGGTTAGAGTTCTTATAATGGAAGGTGATACTCTACGAAAGGTTCTCTTTTATTTTTACTTGTTTTCTTCTCTCTAACTCTTTACATGTTTAGTAATTTTTTTCTCATGGTAACTAACCACTAACTATGCTAACTCCTCACTTGATAATCCACATGAATCTAATAGTCTCTACTTGGCCTTACTCTTGCAAGAGCCATTGATGGCTCATGATGATGGATTCTAACACTCTAACATCTAACTCTCTAATAAGTTATCATTACTTTATTTCATACTTGCTTTAGTTAGTTTTGATGATAAGTATACCTTGCTCTTGTTTGTTGAGTTTGGATGGGATGAGTGATCTTATTAGTCATGCTTTGTAAAGCTCTTCTTGAAGCTAAAGATTAGTGATGGCCAATGATACATGTGAGACAATTATCACTAAGAGGTTAGCATGTTATTGGAGCCATTAGTAGTTAGTAACCATGAGTTTTCTTGTATCCCTTTTTATCTTTCTTTCTATTTGTTTTAAAAATCCAAAAACCAATCACTCTTCTATATTTCCCTCTTCTTTGTTTCCACTATTCTTCTCTTTTCATTCTTTGTTTTTTCTTTTGATTCTTTCAAAACATTGAAGAACACTAACATACACATGAACATACCGGTAAAGCTTCTATCGCTT
>JAVJIF010031544.1:85000-166962 GCA_038442645.1 Agave tequilana | reverse complement strand
GGCTATGTTGAGGGTGACACTGATGTATGCTTCTCTTCTCCTTTGTTTCAAGTAATGAAGGTAATTTTATTTTTATTTATGTCATTGCTTTACTTTTCTTTTTGTTCTCTTTTTCTTTTCTACTTTATTTCTGTTGATCTTTGATGAGCATGCAAGCGATTACCGAACCACAAGTATAACAAATCTTGGTGGTGCCAACGATTTCCATGGAGATGTTTTCCTCCTCGAGGCGTATCATTCATACTTGCCCAAGGCTTGATGATCTAATGCGAACAGCGGACTGAAATCGATCCCATGATTTATGCGTTCAACGCCTCCGAAATAAGGTAGAAAGTGTTAGGTTTTCACATATTTTTCTCCAACCAAGGTTAGTTTTCTTTTCTTTTCTTTCTTTTATTTTATTTTTGTAGATTAAATCACTATCTCCCAATTCTTTCTTTCCGATTCATTGTAAATACCACTTCCTTTCTACTTAACTAAAAAAATAAAAACTTTAGAGAAACTTGCTTAACGCTTCCATCGCAGTCCCTCCCTGAGGATCACGACGCGCATAGCCTTACTACCGCGGATTAGTATTGAAAACCTCACACACCTTTAATTCTCAAATCTAATATTCATATTTTTGCATGCAGGAAATCTCAGTCAACAAATTGGCGCCGTTGCCGGGGAGGGACGGTAAGTTATTCTCTAATAAAAAAAATTTAATTTTTAACTAATTTTTTATTCTTTTCTGTTGCAGGTACAGAGAACAGGAAACAAAAACAGAGCAGCAGCAAGGACATACAGCAATCCAGTGCCTCTGCCCTCGAAGGCAGAGCACCTGGACCTACTAATTTGCCGCGGATCCGCGGCAAAAGCCGCGATTCCGCGGCAATAGTAGTGAACTACTAACCTGCTTTTCTGTAGGTTGCTCTGCATTGCAAAATTCTGATTTCTACTGTGATTATATTTCTCTGTGATCACTCTGCAACTGCTAATTAATTCAACAGTAAATTATTTGTTTTTAAAATAAAAATTGATTAGACGTTTGCATATTAGGCACGTGTCTTTTCAATTACTTTATTTTACTGTTGAAGAGTGCTGGAGCAAGGTAACGTACGCATTGCATGTAGAATAGGACTCATCTCTTGGTTGATTTTCTGCTTTGAGTGAATTCTATCTATTTATCTTGTACACTTGCACTAATTCATCTTAAGGGCATAACCCATTAACAAGATAAGGTGGGGATTTCATCACCCTTCCTTAGCCCAAAAATCATATCCCAAGCACTCACTAACCAAGCCTAACTAAAACTGAGTAGACGTTGGCCCTAGGGACACTCGGACTCATTAGGAGATTATCCTAAGGGGAACGGTGTTGGAAGTTGACTCCTGCCAAATCAGTGTCTAGGAAGGGGATTGAGGGCCGAAAGCCCGAAGTGTGGTGGTTATTTAATTAAGGAACGTCTTTGACGGAAAACCTCCCACCACTCTTGCCCCGACCTGGCTGATTAACTTGTGGTCAAAGTCTACACCCTACCTCCCGTGGACAGTCTAACCAGTTAGGAGTCGTCTAGGTCTAGGTCTACCCTAACTTAGGTTAGAAATTTTTCTTTTTTGTTTTTTTTTTTCTTTTGTTTGCTTTGTGTGATATGGCCTATAACAATAATTTTTTCAATTTTAATGAGGATCCATATTATACACCAACCTCTTTTTCGGATATTACCAACCCGGCATATCATAACTCTAACCAACCTAGTGTGCCAGATTGGTCTTATCCGAATCATTACATGCCCCAGTCCCAATACTATGAACAAGATTGGAATAATCATCACTACTCTTCACAGAGTCAATGGGAATTCACACCCCTGAGCCATATGGTCAACCACCTGTTCAACCATTATCTTCATATACGTCTTTTCCCACATCACCAAAGTTTCAGTCCTCCATTGATCTATTCGATGGGTTAGAAGAAAAAGTGGATCGGTTGCAAGATACGATGAATGATCAAATTTCTAGACTTTCAAACATTCTTGAGCATCTTGATAGGAACTAAGAATCATTCTGTTTAGAAGACCTTGATCAAAATTCAATTTCATCACATCAATATGAACTTGCTCAATCCCAATCCTTGGACAAATTGGCTAGTTTTAATTTCAATGAGATTGAATTAAATTATGAATGTGAACCCGATCCCCAACTTTGCGATTCAGTTTCCATCTTCGAATCTATGTTGACTCCAGTATCCTTACCCAATTTGGACAATTTTCTGAGCCAACATTTATTCCCATACCCATAGATCATGAAATTGAATCACCCATTTTTGATGATCATATTGAACTTGACCAATTGTGCAATTTTGAAAGTCCCATGGAAAAATTGGCAAATTCCCATTTTTATGAGATTGAAACTAATGAGATATGTGACCTAGATTCCCAAATCTATGATCAAGTTCAAATTCCCGAATCATTATTGACTCCTGTTTTGTTACCCGACTTAGGTAATATTTTAGAGTCAGTTTTGATTCCACACCTATCATTCCTGAACTTGAATCACCAACATTGAGTCACATTCCATTGTGAAAAAATGATTGTGGACTTTAGTTTTCATTTCTTGACTTGGACCCACTTCTTGAACCATGCTCGACTCCTGAACCTTACTTGATCTAAGTTTCTTTCCTGAGTCGGTATTAGTTCCTGAACCTATCATTCTTGAGTCCAAGTCAACCATTCTACCAAGTCACATTCTTTTGTTGGACATAGGTATAGACCATGACTCTGTGATGATATTCCAGGACTGGTCATGTAAAGGGAGTAAGTTTCACGAGAGAGATCTTCCATGATCCTATTCATTCTGGGGACTGTAAATATGTAAATAAAAAAGAGGTCAATAAAGGTAGGTCCCGTGAACTACCACGTTATCTTGTTTGGGCCGCATTTCGTGGACCAATTAGACCACCACCGAACCACCACCCTAAGGTAACTTCCGCCTTCCCTTGTTCTGTTTCATGCATATATGCATTCATTCATACATTGAGGACAATGCATGAGATAAGTGTGGGGGTGGGCTTTACTAACATACTAACATAAGTAGACACTAACAAAATTTGCTAATAAAAAAAAATTTAAAAAAAAAATGTTATAAAAAGGATAATACTTTGACTTATTTTTTGAAAGAAATCTAAGTTAGTTTTAAGGATTAGGAAAATCATGATTAGGATTTCTAAAAACTGGTCAAAATAAATAAATTGTTTAAATTTTAGGTATAGGAGGAGAAATTGACTAATTAGTTAGTCTTAATTTTTACCTTAATGAAATGTGCATTCCTAGTACATATCTAGGATTCTAAGACAAAGACCTTGTGCCTCATAAAAAAAAAAATATATATCACCAATTGAGCTGGATACATGTGCCTCAGAAGCATAAGTATTCATGCCTAAAGGTGAGTTCTAAATAAAAATAAAGTCCTTAGTTTTGTGGCCTAGTTCATTCGAATTTGAGTCCGCGGGGTGTTTTCTCACCTGGTGCCCTAAAGCCGACCGGTTTGGGAGCCACCGACTTTAAGTTCGCTACATGGGTGGATTAGAAAGCCTAAAAAAACTGAGAAATATTATACATGTTAACACATCTATTAGTCAATTAGTTAGGTATTAGGGCCCAAGAAGCCTTGATACTTATACGAAAGAAAATTAGATGAGTTATACATACCAAAAAAAAAAATTATATTAACACATCTAATAGTCAATTAGTTAGGTATGAGGGCCTCAAGAAGCCTTGATACTTACACGAAAGAAAATTAGATGATCTTATAAAAATACTAAGAGGCATGAGAGTCCAAGTTAAGGAATTCCTAGATTCACAAGGGTGCATATGACTTTTGGTAACGAAAAAGACTATATTAGAAATTCAATTTTAATCCTTACCTAAAATGAATAACACTTGACTTTATAAAGACCAGGTTTGAAGAATGAATAAAAATGAGGATCCTAAACTTATAGACTACTTAGTCTCGTCTAATATAAGTCAAATATTTTCCTTTTTATGGATTTTGTGGTGTAATCCGCTGAAAACCCTCACGAGACAACACTCGTCCTCTAGGGTAACCTAGAGGTTTAACGGCTTGTTGCACATGCTAAGTTCAACCGTGATTCCTACGAAAGTGAGTTAGGTTAGATTAATTTTTCTTTTCTTTTTCTTTTCCTTTGTTTTTACTCGAGGACGAGCAAAAGATAAGTGTGGGGGTGTGATTGGTAGTGAAAAGTGCATTTTTATCATCATATTTACCATCACATTTTCATATTTATTCATTTAATTCTGCACATTTATTAATATTTTATTATTTATTGTGTGCAGGCCTCAAATTATTATTTTAATAATAAATAAAGCCTAATGAAGCCCAAAAGCCCATATTTGAAGCCCAGAGTCAAAGTGCAAATATCAATTGTCAAAGTGCAATTATGCAAGGGCTAAAGTTGCAATTATTAAAGATGAGGGAAGGATAGACTTCTATCCAACCCTAAACACTTGCAGGATGAGGATAAAAGTCCAAGATAAGAAGGAAATTCGTGGAAAGAGATTTGAAGAAATCTGGATTAAGGGTAACTTGATTACTAAGTTTCTCAAAAATCCAGATTAAAAGGCCAGGATGCATATTCCAGAAGCAAGCGCCCAGATGGACGGACCAGGTGAGGCCACGCGCCAAAGCGCGTGGCCAGATTCCACAAAAGTGCCGCGTTCCGCGGCAAATTTCCCATTTCCGCGGCATTTCTGACGAGTCTGGGGATCAGCTTTCGTGGGAGAGTTGTAACTGGACTCTAACTCCTTCTGCACCTATAATATACCCCCTGCAGTGCAACGTACAGAGCGTCCCGCGTCCAGCAAAGGGCAAAGTTAGGATTTTTAGGGTTTCTTTTTATTTTCAAGAGAGGGAGATGGCTATGTTGAGGGTGACACTGATGTATGCTTCTCTTCTCCATTGTTTCAAGTAATGAAGGTAATTTTTATTTTTATTTATGTCATTGCTTTACTTTTCTTTTTGTTCTCTTTTTCTTTTCTACTTTATTTCTGTTGATCTTTGATGAGCATGCAAGCGATTACCGAACCACAAGTATAACAAATCTTGGTGGTGCCAACGATATTCCATGGAGATGTTCTCCTCCTCGAGGCGTATCAATTCATACTTGCCCAAGGCTTGATGATCTAATGCGAACAGCGGACTGAGATCGATCCCATGATTTATGCGTTCAACGCCTCCGAAATAGGTAGAAAGTGTTAGGTTTTCACATATTTTCTCCAACCAAGGTTAGTTTTCTTTTATTTTATTTTATTTTATTTTATTTTTGTAGATTAAATCACTATCTCCCAATTCTTTCTTTTCCGATCATTGTAAATACACTTCCTTTCTAACTTAACTAAAAAAATAAAAACTTTAGAGAAACTTGCTTAACGCTTCCATCGCAGTCCCTCCCTGAGGATCACGATCCGCATAGCCTTGCTACCGCGGATTAGTATTGAGAACCTCGCACACCTTTAATTCTCAAATCTAATATTCATATTTTTGCGTGCAGGAAATCTCAGTCATTATTCTAATACTAGTAAGGCTTATAGAATCTTCAATAGATCATCTTTGACTATTAAGGAATCTATTCATGTTAAGTTTGAAGAATCTAATTCGTTTGTTAAGAATGTTGTAGAAATAGATTCTTTGGATGAAGGCTTGGAGAAAGTTACCTTGGAGGACTCACCTACTGTTGGAGGCAAGCCAAAGGATGATGAAGGAAGTGAAGCTAAAGTAGAAGAGGCTCAAGGAAATGAAAATCAAACAATTGAAGTGGAGCCTACTCATCAACTTCCAAAGGATTGGAGATACAATCCACATCATCCCAAGGACCTCGTTATAGGTGAAGTATCTAAAGGGTAACCACTCGCTCTAAACTTCATGATTTTTGTGGGCACTATGCATTTATTTCTCATGTTGAACCCAAGAACGTCCTCGAAGCCGAGGCCGATTCATATTGGTTGCTTGCCATGCAAGAGGAACTCAATCATTTGAGTGCAACCAAGTTGGCACCTTATTCCTAGGCCCCACGATAGACCAACAATTGGTACTAAGTGGATCTTTAAAACAAGTTGGATGAATCAGGTACGTTGTTAGAAATAAAGCTAGTTTAGTTGCCAATGTTACACTCAAATCGAAGGAATCGATTTGAAGAAACCTTTGCACCCGTAGCACGGCTTGAAGCCATACGGATGACACTTGCATTTGCATCATATAAAGATTTTAAATTATTTCAAATGGATGTTAAAAGTGCTTTTCTAAATGGTTTTATTGAGGAGGAGGTGTATGTTGAACAACCCCCCGGTTTGTTGATCCTACACATCCAGATTTTGTTTTTAAACTTGACAAGGCTCTTTATGGTTTAAAACAAGCCCCTAGGGCTTGGTATGAAAGACTTTCTTCATTTCTAATTTCAAATGGTTTTAAGAAAGGTAAAATAGATACTACTTTATTTACAAAACATGTTGAAAATGATATTCTTATTGTGCAATTTATGTGGATGATATCATTTTTTGGTTCTACTAATGAATCTCTTTGCCAAGTTTTTGAATCATGCGAAGGATGAATTCGAAATGTCTATGATGGGTAAGCTCAACTATTTCCTTGGTCTCCAAATCAAGCAAAGAAAGGATGGGATCTTCATCAATCAAGCCAAGTACACAAAAGAACTTATCAAGAGGTTCGGGCTTGAAGGAGTTAGAGTGAGCAAAACTCCCATGGCAACAACCACCAAGCTTGACATGGATGAACAAGGTAAAAGTGTAGACATTAAGCTTTATCGTAGCATGATTGGTAGTTTGTTGTATTTGACGGCTAGTAGGCCGGATATTATGTTTTGTGTTTGTCTTTGTACTCTTTTCATCGTGTCCTAAAGAGTCTCATATTTGCGTTTAAACGCATAATTAGATACCTTAAGGGCACTATTGAAATGGGTTTGTATATCCGAAAGCCGGGCAATTCTCAATGATGAGTTTTTCGGATGCCGACTATGCGGGTTGTAGGGTAGATAGGAAGAGTACAAGTGGAACATGTTAATTCCTTGGTAATTGTCTTGTATCTTGGTCTTCCAAAAAGCAAAATTCGGTAGCTCTATCAACCACCGAGGCGGAGTATGTTGCAGCCGGAGCTTGTTGTGCACAAGTTCTTTGGATGAATATACTCTCCTTGACTATGATTTGCATTTTGATCATATAAAATATTTTGTGATAATACTAGTACTATTCATATAACCAAGAATGCAAATCAACATAGTAAAACTAAGCACATTGACATTAGATATCACTTTCTTAGGATCATTATGAGAAAGGTGATATTGATATTGATTATGTTTCTACCATTTTCAACTTGCCGATATTTTTACAAAACCTCTAGACTATGCTAGATTTCTTTTTTTGGTGGAGTTGAATGTTTGTATTATGGATTCTTGAAGAAAAACGTTTTTATCTTGTTTAACCCTTTTTTGATGTATGACAAAAAGGGGGAGAAAAAGCTAGTTTGTTTTGGTGCTTTGCCTCTTTAGTTTTTACTTGTGTTTCTACTTGTGTAGGTTTTATGTTTTTATGCTTTATGTATAGTCATTTCTTTTATACATAGCATAATTTGAGGGGGAGCTTCCAAGCTCCTTTCCCATTTATTTTAAATAACTTATATGTTTTGTCATCATCAAAAAGGGGGAGATTGTTGGCCCAAGGTTACAATCACCCGTTTTAGTGTGTTTTTGATGATCACAAAACATATATAGTTATTTGTACTAATCATGTTTGTTGTTTTAGTGTGTTTCAGGGTTCTAATATTTTAGGAGCATTCTTCCCTAAAGGAACATGTTTTGACTAAAGTCACCTCAATTTGGGCTCAAGTATCAAGCTTTACAAGATCACGTATGGAGAAGCCCACTTGAAGACCTTGTAGTCAATTAGAACCAATGTAAGAAATAGTTTTTTTAAAGTTTGAGGTTGTAGAATATTGGCTCTAGGATACACACACACATTTTTAAAATACAGTTTTTAGTTTTGGTATTTGTTTTTAAGTTCATGCCTTGATTCTTATACATGATTCCAAAATCCTTACAAATTCTATATCTTGTTTACACCATGTATAACTATTTTTTACAACATGATACTTAACTCCATATACCTACAATTATCTTCAAAAAAAAAATTTCAAGTTCAAAATTTCTTCCCAGTTTTTCTGTTTCAGGCTAAACGGGCCGACTGGACCGGTCGACCGGACTTGTATCCAGGACGTGCATGCTTGTGCATGTCTGTCGGCTGACTGTTCGGTCGAACCGACTGAAAGCAGTTTTGCTCTCGGGTTTTCTGGTCGACCGCCCGGTCGACTGCCTTCAGAAAACTGTGTTTCATTTTAGAGGCCGGTCGACCGGCGGTCGACCCGAGCCCAACGGCTATTTGCTAGCAAGCCGACGGCCGACCGGTCCAGTTGACCGCCAAGCCTGTTGCTGCCCAACGGCCTTTCCCTCTTTGGTGAATTTCTGAAAATCTGTTTTTGGTCTGTTTTGTGGCAGATTTTCTCTGAACTTTAGGGATTATTTTCTGATCAAATAAGCTTATTTTAAAGTGTTTTAATCCCTTTCTCTCCCTATAAATAGAGGAGAATTGTCTCTTGCAATATACCAAGAAAAATCCTTAAGTTTTCAAAGTTTTAAAAAGAGAAGAAAAGTTTTAAGCTCTCCATTTTTTCCCATTCATTCTTGAGCTTGTTTTCAGTTGTGCTTTCTAGCAAAGATCATTCTATAACTGAGTTTTTCTCACTACACTTCTTAGAGCCAAAATTCCAATCCTCATTCTATAAGGAGTTGTAAAAGAGAAGTGTTGTAAAGAGTTTGTGATCATTATTGTGATCACTTGGTTACCCTTTCTTCTTATTCCTCTTGGGAAGATACCTCTTTGGTAGAGGCTTGTAAGTGGTGGAGTTCGGTACTCCGGTCTTCGGTAGACCTTTGTAAAGTCCTCGGTGGATAGTGGAAACCCTTCACGGAGGTGAAGGCGGAGTAGAGCGGTGGCTCGAACCTCGAAAACAAATACTTGTGTTTGCGATTGTCTTTTGCTTTTGCTCTCTATTTCGCTTTACTTTCAATTGCTATCCTTTACTCATTGTTTCTAGTTTGTGATATTGCTTTCATTACTTGTGATATATCTTGTGTGCACATCATCATTGCATATTATTCATTTCTTGATATATTGTCGATCATACTCATACAACAAGATTGCAATACGCACCTCCAACTCTTATTTAGAGGAATCACGAGGAAGGAGTTCAGAACCCTTCACCGGGTATTCGGCTCTTAGTTTTGTTTTGAGTGATCGTTGCATCATTTATTCATAATTGTTTAAAAGGATTGTTAGATTAGCATTTACACCTATTCACCCCCCCTCTAGGTGTTTTTCAAAGAAGTGGCTATATAATCTGCCTGTCTGTTCTATCTCTTCATGGGATGGTTTTGTCAAAGTCTTTCATAAGAAGTTCTATCCCATTCATAAAACGGCCCTCATCAGAAAAAACATAATGCAGTTTAAGCAGAAATCAAGTGAACCATTTTGGAAGTATTTTGAACGGTTTAAAGATTTACTAGCCCAATGTCCTCATCACGGCATAGAAAAGTGGCGGCAATGTCAAATTCTCTATGACGGACTAGACTACCAAACTAAGACACTCCTTGAAACCATGTGCCAAGGGGAATTTTTGAAAAAAGATGAGAACCAGGGGTGGGGCCTCTTTGAAGCTTTAGCAGAAAAAACCATTCAGTGGGAATCTTGCCCAGAGAAAATCAATCCCACTTTTAGAATTGGTATGCATTCGATTGAATCCTCAATAGCTGCTGAGGCAAAGATAACACAATTGATGAAAAGACTAGAACTGCTCGAGGCTAGGGAACTAAATTCTGTGAATCATGTCAACCCACTACCTGTGATCAACCCGGGTTGTACCACTGTCATGTCTTAACCACCTGTTTGAGGAGTGTCCTGTCTATCAAGCTCAAATGTACCCTGAGAATATGAATGCAGCATACATCAGACCCAACTACAACCCATACTCTAAAACATATAACCCGGGATGGAGGAACCATCCAAATTTCTCATGGAGTCAGTTGGTCATGAGCAACAAAAGCAACCATTTCCACACCAATATCCTACTCAGTCTCATCAACCCAGTTTCCACCAGAGTCCACCAAATTTCAATTCAAGCTTCCAACATAACTGCCAGCCCACATATCAGCAATAACAAACACAAAATCATCCAGATAAAAAATTGTCAAATTTGGAAAGAATGATTGAAACTTTATCTAAAACCCAGGCCTCAATGATGAACACCCACAATCAGGCTTTCAATAGGTTAGAAGTTCAGATAGGTCAACTGGCTAACTCTTTAAATGAAAGACAAAAAGGAACACTGCCAAGTCAGCCATTGCCCAATCCTAAGAACCCCTTCTCTATTCATGAAGCTGAAGACATAGGTCCAAGTCAATGTAATACTGTTCATATTTTGAGATCTGAAAAGCAGATAGACAATCAGGTTTCTCATCATCCTAGTACTAATAAATCAGTATCAACACCTCCTGTTCTTGTACCACAAACTCAAAATGATCCATCTTCAAGTTCACCACCTATAACCTCCAAATCCAATAACAAAGACAAAACAGATGAGCAACCATACAAGCCTATTATACAATTCCCTAATAGGCTAGCGAACCAAAAGACTAATGCTCAAATGGAGAAGATTAGGAAAATGTGTAATCAGGTCCAATCAATGTGCCCCTTCTTGATGCCATACAATAAGTCCCCTCATATGCCAAGTTCTTAAAAGACATATGCACCAAGAAACAGAAAGCAAATGTCCCAAAGAAGGTCTGCCTTGCTTCAAACATAAGTGAGTTACTAACTGAGCCTATTCCTGTGAATACAAAGATCCAGGGAGTCCAACCATTCCTATATTATAGGATAGACCACGATAAACAGCGCATTACTTGATCTAGGAGCCAGCATCAATCTTTTTCCTTTCTCTGTGTATCAGCAACTCGGGTTGGGCGACCTCCTTCCGACCAGAGTTACTATACAACTGGTTGATCGATCTGTAAAGATTCCCAAGGGGGAGATTACAGATGTTCTCATTCGAGTCGGGGAATTCATTTACCCCGTAGATTTCATTGTTCTAGAGACGCAACCAATACACAATCCCAAAGATCAGACACCTGTCATTCTAGGACGACCCTTCCTAGCCACTGCAAACGCAATCATCAACTGTAGGATGGATCAATGTGTCTAACTTTTAGAGATATGACAAAAGAGGTAAATGTTTTCCACCTGGGAAAATAACCTCGAGATTTGGATAATGAGTCGTTTGAAGTGAACTTAATCAAGGGATTAACAAGTGAACATGACATGGAGATTGAATATGAGTCTGATAGAGAATTTGAATTGGAATCTGATGACTTCAACCTTGATCAATCATCGAGTCCACAGTGGAATGGGCTACAAATGCCACCCCTATCCTTCCCTTGCACAAGGAACAACCATTGATAGATCCGGTTCCCTCTTCCGAGTTTAAGATTCTTCCTAACCATCTCAAGTACCAGTACTTAGGTGAGAAGGAAGCTTTCCCGTGATAATTGCGTCCCATCTTACTAAACAACAAGAAGAGGATCTTCTTACGGTATTAAGGGAGAATCGAGAAGCCATTAGTTGGACCATGGCTGATATAAAGGGGATTAGTCCA
Source organism: Agave tequilana (assembly GCA_038442645.1). Taxonomy (NCBI): domain Eukaryota; kingdom Viridiplantae; phylum Streptophyta; class Magnoliopsida; order Asparagales; family Asparagaceae; genus Agave; species Agave tequilana. The sequence goes on along the minus strand of JAVJIF010031544.1, from coordinate 155,197 downwards.
TCCACTGTGCAACACCAGATTCATTTGTCGGAGGATACAAAACCAAAACGTGAACCACAACGTAGACTGAACCCAATCATGCAGGAGGCTGTTAGAGCTGAGATTTTGAATCTATTAGACAATGAGATTATCTATCCCATATCGATAGCCAATGGGTTAGTCCAGTCCACGCTGTGCCAAAGAAAGCAGGGTTTACCGTGGTAGAAAATGATAAGAAAGAATTGGTACAAACTCGACTTCCCACGAAGATTCGAGTCTATATTGATTACCGAAAATTAAACGCTGCTACATGTAAAGACCACTTTCCCCTTCCGTTCATAGACCAAATGCTCGACAGACTAGCTGGACATGAGTACTACTGTTTCCTGGATGGATATTCAGGATATAATCAAATCCCTATCGCTCACGAGGATCAAGATAAGACTACCTTCACCTGTCCCTTTGGAACATTTGCATACCGAAGAATGCCCTTCGGCCTATGCAATGCTCCCTCAATGTTTCAACGTTGCATGCTTAGTCTTTTTCCGACATGGTGGAAAGATTTTTGAAAATTTTCATGGATAATTTCTCTATTTCTGACGATTCCTTTGAACAATGCTTGCACCATCTTAAGCTGGTTTTACAACGATGCATGGAGAAAAACTTGACACTCAACTGAGAGAAGTGTCACTTTATGATCAAGCAAGGAATAGTCCTAGGGCATGAAGGTTCAAACAAGGAATTGAGGTGATAGATCAAAATTGAAAGTAATAACAAAACTCCCTGAGCCAAAATGCTTAAAAGACATTAGATCATTTCTAGGACATGCTGGCTTCTATAGAGATTTATTCAGGGTTTAGCAAAATTGCTAGATCTTTAACGAATCTCTTAGGAAAGGATGTGCCCTTCAAATTTGATGAAGAGTGTCTACAAGCTTGGGAGGAGCTTAAGCATAGACTTGTCTCGACACCGATAATTTCAGCACTAGATTGGACTAGGCCTTTTGAAATCATGTGTGATGCCTCCGATTATGCTATAGACATTGTTCTAGGACAGCGTACTGATAAAAGTAACACGTGATTTACTATGCTAATAGGACGCTTAATGAAGCCCAACAAAATTACACAACGACTGAAAAAGAATTTTAGCAGTTGTGTTTGCGTTGAAGAAGTTTCGCCAATACCTACTAGGGTCTAGGACAACGATTTTCACTGATCACTTCACCTTAGATACTTGATGCAAAGAAGGACGCAAAGGCTAGACTGATTCGATGGATACTTCTTTTGCAAGAGTTTGATTTGAAAATTAAAGATAAAAAGGGCGTTGAGAATGTGGTGGCAGATCACTTTTCGCGAATTCCCAATGCACCAACTGAGACAATCCCAATCAATGACAACTTTCCTAACGAACACATCTTCACGATGTGTAAAGAGCCCTGGTATGCTGATATAGTAAACTACCTTGCAACTAGGCGAACACCTTCTGATTGGTTAGGTCAGGAAAAACACCGCTTCATAAGTCAAATACGGTTTTTCTTTTGAGATGAACTGTATTTATTCAAATATTGTCCTGACTAGATAATTAGAAGGTGTCTTCCTGAGGATAAATATCATAGTGTTTTGATATTTTGTCACAAGTTAGCTTGCGATGGACACTTTGGTCCACGAAAGACTACTGAAAAAATCCTTCAGAGTGGATTCTACTGGCCCACTCTCTTTAAGGACGCTTATACTTTCTGCAAGCTCTGTGTCAGATATCAAATGACGGGTCGAATCACACGTAGAGACATGATGCCCCTTACACCGATCTTTGAGGTAGAGATTTTTGATTTATAGGGCATCGATTTCATGGTACCCTTCCCTCTGTTTTATGGAAACCAATACATTTTGGTGGCCGTAGACTACGTTCTAAATGGGCTGAAGCTATTCCGACTAGGAAAAATGACAACCAAGTTGTCATCAAGTTTTTACGTGAAAATATCATTTTGCGCTTCGGAGTCCCCCGTGCGATAATTAGTGACAGCAGGAGTTATTTCTACAACCGGGCTTTTGAAGCCCTAATGTAGAAGTACTCTATCTCTCATAAATTATCCACGGCCTATCATCCTCAGACCAACGGGCAAGTGGAAGTCACCAACAGACAAATTAAACTGATATTGGAGAAAACTGTTGGACAAAATCATAAGGACTGGTCCATAAAACTCATGTTGGCCCAAAGGCCTATCACCCTAGTTTTGATGATGATCAACTCATGAAGTTATGTTTACTAATGATCTTGTGTTTAATTAGTGACAGATTCATTATCAAGATCTTAGTAGGTGCATAGCTCAACAAAGGATTTAAAGTCAAGATTTGGAGCTAGCACGGTGTGATCCAAGGAGCTTTTGGATCAAGCTTGGACCAAGTCAAGAAGATGAGAAGCCTTCAAGTGAAGACTTCAAGAAGATGAAGACTTGAGTCTAGGTATAAGATTTGGTTTTTGTTTTAGATAAAATGTAAAGGATAGATAGTTGGTGGATTGCTCAAGTTCATATACACACACACTCTTGATTTAGAATTGTTTTCATAAAAGATTTTTTTGTTTTAGAAAAGATTTTTCTTTGTGACAAAATACAAGTTTGGCTTTCGGTATTTATCATATACATATCTTTAAACCAAAACCAAGTTTAGAGCTTTTGACAAAACATAGATATTTCATCTTGATTGTGTAGTGGATCATATCCATACACACTATGCTTCAAAAGTATATCTTGTTTTTGTATTTGATGAAGATTTGGAAAAACATGTTTTGAAAAAATATTGTTTTGGAAAATACAGTTTTTATCATGAGCAAATATTTCCAACTTACAAAAATAGTCCAATCTTTTATAACATGCCTGATTTTCTGCAAGCATGTTTGTATATCAAAGTATATTGGTTAACTATTTTTGTAGATTTTTATGTATTTATGGAATTTTATTTGAGCCAAAAAGACCAAGTTTTAAATCCTAGAAAATTGTTTCAGGCTTCGTATAAGTCGACTAGTGACCTTTAATAGTCGACTAATACAGGAGTCGGCCGACCGGGACCGGTCGACCGACGTGCACAAACGTGCACGCCTTAGTGTACTAGAGGACGGCCGACCGTGCCGGTCGACCGCTCCAGAGAGCAGAGCTCTCTGGAAAGTTCGGCCGACCGCACCTGTCGACCGACAGAGAGTTAGACTCTCAGCTCCAGTGGGTCGGTCGACCCGGGCGGTCGACCGTGGCTCCAACGGTCAGAAATCCGACCGTTGGCGGTCGACCGGCACGGTCGACCGGCAGCTCTGACAGACCCCAACGGCTAGTTTTTTGGCAGCCTATAAATTGGGGGTCTTGTCATTGTTTTGAGCCAAGATTTTCAAGTGGGTTTTCACCAGTTTTTCCTGAACTATTTAGAGTTTTTCCTCCACTTGATTTAGAGCAAATATTTCCAATCAAAAGGAGAGATTTATCAAGAGTGTTAAAGAAAGTCTTTGAGTTTTCCTCCACCTTTCACATCCTTGTTTTTCTCACACCACACTTGAGCCATCCATTGATCTATTCATCCTATAGGTGTGTTGTAGTGAGATTGATTTTAGGTGATCAAGAGTTGTGATCACTAAAGTTCTACTTTGTTCTTTGAGGAGACGGGCAAGTGTGCTCGTGATTGTTTGGGTCCTAGTGAGGACTTAGTGTTTTCGGGTTCGGGTGCGAACTCGTGTTTGAGGTGCAGCCTCAGCGAGCCGGTGGGCTTGCGGTATGTACGGGACTAGAGAGTCCGAGGGCTTGTAGGTGTTGCGGCACCGAGGAGAGATCCAGTGGGATCTTGCATAGTGGAAATCCTTCGTGTGTCGAAGGCGGGATGTAGAGTAAGTGTGCTCGAACCTCGAAACAAACCCTTTGTGTTTGCGATTGCTCTCTCTCTTTTTGTCTCTTGTTTATATCTTGCATTCAATTATTATCTTTACATATACATGCTTGATATATTGTGTGCTCATTGATATACTTGCTTGGATTGTTTGCTAACACTTGTATTTAACCAAGAGAGCCAACGCGGCACCTCAACCCATTCAAGGGGAATCTAGAGGAGTTTGTCCAGAGCCCTTCACGGGGAGTTCGGTAACACTCTTATTTTATACATAGTGTTTAGTGTAAGAAGTTTAATTTGGTCATAATTGCTTTTAGCTTCCGCATTATTTGCATCATTCATCATTAAGTGACCATTAGATTAGCCTTCACTTATTCACCCCCCCTCTAGGTGAACCCTTACAATTGGTATCAGAGCTTGGTACTCTGATTTGGTCTAACAACCTAGAGTAAAAGATCCTCATTTTAGGCTAATCACATATTTTGTACACACACCATGGACTTCATGTCACCACCCATGTTTGACATTGTTAACATCCATATATGGAAGGTGAGGATGTCCTTGTACCTCAAAACCCTAGGCATTCATGTTTATCTTGCCACTACTAATAATGCATATTGTTTAGATGGTAAGAATTTTGAGGCTAATGCAAAAGCCCTTAATGCTTTAAAGTCTACCTAGATGATGTTTATTTATCTAGAGTTGCTAACATTGATTTGGCTTTTGTAGTATGGAACACCCTCCTCTCCCTTGGCGAAAAAGAACAATATTATGCCGGGAGCGATTCGGACGTTGGAAGCGACACCTCCAACGTGTGCTATATGGTCCAAGGGGATAACCCCCTTGAGGTAACTTCCGAATTCGAGGATGAGGATAATAACATGTCATATGATGAGCTATCTACTTTTTGTCAACTATTGCTTGAGAAATATGACATGATTAAGAAAGATAATAAAAATTTGAAAAAGAAACTTGATTACATGCATATAGAACAAGATTCATTTAAATCTAACATTGCATGCTTAGAAAAAGAAAATGAGTTTTTGAAGAATGAGAATGTTTCCCTTATGTCTAAATTAAATGATCTTTGTGAAGGGAACACGATTTGAAAGATAAAATTATTTTGGTGGAAACTCAAAAGGAAATTGTTTTTCAAGAAAATAACTCTTTGAAAAAGAAAATTTTTGAAAAGAAAAGGAAAAGAAAAAGTTTTTGAAAAGAAGAAAAATGATTCTTTATCTCATCATGCTTTACATGCCACCACTAATGAGATTAAAGATTTGAAAAATAAAATGGATAGTTTGAGTTCAACTTTGAACTCTTGTGCTTTCAATCATTCTAGGTTGGAGTCAATGTTTTCAAAGAAACAAACTCCACACATTCATGCACATCATAACCATGTATTTGCTTATGTTGCACAACACGACCACAAACATACACATAAGCATACTAGATGTACGTATGTACACATTGTGGCCGCAAAGGCCATTTAGCAAAGTTTTGTTTTGATAAGATATATCATGTAATTTTGCTAATAAGAAAAATGTTTGGGTTCCTTACAAGACTAACCCCAAAGGACCCAAGAAAAAATGGGTACCAAAGTCCCCACCTTTTGTTTTTGATGTAGGTGAGGGATCTCTCAAGACGTGAGAGATTTGGTGCCTTGGTAGTGGATGCAATGGACTTTATGGGCACACTTTAACGCATCGCTATCAAAGGAGGTTTTGGTGGGAAAGACCACCATGTTTGGAGCTTTGGAGTTGGTAACAATCTCTAAACTCCCTTTTTTTCATGTTCATGCTTGTTCATTCATATTATTTTGAGCATGTTCATGTTTTATGTATTTTGTGCTTCATGTGGTAAAATCATGTTTAGATGTAGTATTTGTCAAAACTTGGATTTATACATGTACAAGTAGTGAGCCACATTTGATTCATATACGTTTGCACTTCATTGTTCACTTGTACTCACTATATGCACATGTATAGCCTAGTTTTGATGATTCTTTCATTTATACATGTTTTGTCAATTTTCATGTTTTTTTACTTCATGTATATGTATTTTTATTCAAATCTAATAAATATACATGTATACCCCGTGAGTCTCTTGCCTTCATGCAAATACATTTGATAGACTCTTTTATGTTTGGGATATGTATGTGTATTGTTAGGATTGGATAAATCATACATATGCCTAGAAGTGTATTAATTTTTTAATGAAAAAATAATTCTCATGTTTTGTTTTATAAATGTTATTGATCTTATTGAGCTTCAATGACCATTTTCATGATAATGCTACTTACATGACTTTGAACACTCACACTTTATTTATTTTGTCATGACTTTGATTCATGAACACTTTTATTAGCTTAATCGATCTTGAGTGTAAAACTTTGTGTATTTAGTCTTGATTCATGAAATACATATGCTTTGATTTCATGTTTTTGAAGGATCTTTAACTAGTTTTTTAAAATTATTTAACTAGTTAATTGTTCTTCATTTGGTAGAGTTTTTCAAACAAACCTTATTTTTAAATCTATTTTTGAAAACCCCTACCATCTATGGGAGGATGGATGGGCGATTATGCCTTGTATGCTTCATTGAAAATCTTCTATCTTGTGCATATCAAGGGATGGTAGGTTATGAGTTATATACTTATCTCATTGTTATATCAATTGGTATCATTGAATCGTTTCAATTGGTATCAATATGAACTTATTTTTATATACTCATATTTTGTTTCTTATATATGTATGTATCAATTTCACTTGGTATACTCATTTCTCATACATATATGATTATCATGTGCTTAACTTTCAATTGGCTCACAATTTTAAAAGCACAAAGTTTATGATGAAAAATAAAATTTTGGATCATTATGTTTACCACTGATATCAAAATGCTTCAACTTCATATTTGTTAAAATTCTATTGGTATCAATATGTTTTACAATAATGACTATTTTCAATTTGGTATCTTAAAAATTTGTTTGTTTTACAAAAGCTCTGATACCTTTAAAATTTTTGTTTAAGAAAATTAATTAAAAAAAACATTTTGTTGATTTGTATTACCCCTTCTTGATCTTTTTGTTTTTGACAAAAAGGGGGAGAAAATTTGTTTGATTTGATTTTACTTTGACCCCTTTGTTGATGATTGACAAAAGGGGGAGAAGTATTTGAGTTTATATGCATGTTTTCATTGCTTAAGGGGGAGAAGTATTTGTCTTCCTTGTTATTTATGCATATATGTTTTTGTATTGCAAATAGGAGAAAAAGATTTACTTTGTTTCATCTCCATCATTTGCATACATGTTTATGAGCTTCATTGCATATATTTATTATTTTGTGTTATGCATGAGTTAAGAGGGAGCTTCTTTGAAGCTTTACTTTAATCCATGCATATATAACCTCATGAGTTTTGTCATCATCAAAAGGGGAGATTGTTGGCCCAAAGGCCTATCACCCTAGTTTTGATGATGATCAACTCATGAAGTTATGTTTACTAATGATCTTGTGTTTAATTAGTGACAGATTCATTATCAAGATCTTAGTAGGTGCATAGCTCAACAAAGGATTTAAAGTCAAGATTTGGAGCTAGCACGGTGTGATCCAAGGAGCTTTTGGATCAAGCTTGGACCAAGTCAAGAAGATGAGAAGCCTTCAAGTGAAGACTTCAAGAAGATAAAGACTTGAGTCTAGGTATAAGATTTGGTTTTTGTTTTAGATAAAATGTAAAGGATAGATAGTTGGTGGATTGCTCAAGTTCATATACACACACACACTCTTGATTTAGAATTGTTTTCATAAAAGATTTTTTGTTTTAGAAAAGATTTTTCTTTGTGACCAAAATACAAGTTTGGCTTTGATATTTATCATATATATATCTTTAAATCAAACCAAGTTTAGAGCTTTATGACAAAAACATAGATATTTCATCTTGATTGTGTAGTGGATCATATCCATACACACTATGCTTCAAAAGTATATCTTGTTTTTGTATTTGATGAAGATTTGGAAAAACATGTTTTGGAAAAATATTGTTTTGGAAAATACAGTTTTTATCATGAGCCAAATATTTCCAACTTACAAAAATAGTCCAATCTTTTATAACATGTCTTGATTTTGTGCAAGCATGTTTGTATATCAAAGTATATTGGTTAACTATTTTTGTAGATTTTTATGTATTTTATGGAATTTTATTTGAGCCAAAAAGACCAAGTTTTAAATCCCAGAAAATTGTTTCAGGCTTCGTATAAGTCGACTAGTGACCTTTAATAGTCGACTAATACAGGAGTCGGCCGACCGGACCAGTCGACCGACGTGCACAAACGTGCACGCCTTTGTGTACTGGAGGACGGCCGACCGTGCCGGTCGACCGCTCCAGAGAGCAGAGCTCTCTGGAAAGTTTGGCCGACCGCACCGGTCGACCGACAGAGAGTTAGACTCTCAGCTCCAGTGGGTCGTCGACCCGGGCGGTCGACCGTGGCTCCAACGATCAGAAATCCGACCATTGGCGGTCGACCGGCACGGTCGACCGGCAGCTCTGACAGACCACAACGGCTAGTTTTCTGGCAGCCTATAAATTGGGAGTCTTGTCATTGTTTTGAGCCAAGATTTTCAAGTGAGTTTTCACCAGGACAGTTTTTCCTGAACTATTTAGAGTTTTTCCTCCACTTGATTTAGAGCAAATATTTCCAATCAAAAGGAGAGATTTATCAAGAGTGTTAAAAGAAAGTCTTTGAGTTTTCCTCCACCTTTCACATCCTTGTTTTTCTCACACCACACTTGAGCCATCCATTGATCTATTCATCCTATAGGTGTGTTGTAGTGAGATTGATTTTAGGTGATCAAGAGTTGTGATCACCAAAGTTCTACTTTGTTCTTTGAGGAGACGGGCAAGTGTGCTCGTGATTGTTTGGGTCCTAGTGAGGACTTGGTGTTTTCGGGTTCGGGTGCGAACTCGTGTTTGAGGTGCGGCCTCGGCGAGCCGGTGGGCTTGTGGTGGTACGGGACTAGACAGTCCGAGGGCTTGTAGGTGTTGCGGCACCGAGGAGAGATCCAGTGGGATCTTGCATAGTGGAAATCCTTCGTGTGTCGAAGGCGGGGATGTAGAGCAAGTGTGCTCGAACCTCGAAACAAACCCTTTGTGTTTGCGATTGCTCTCTCTCTCTCTCTCTTTTTGTCTCTTGTTTATATCTTGCATTCAATTATTGTCTTTACATATACATGCTTGATATATTGTGTGCTCATTGATATACTTGCTTGGGATTGTTTGCTAACACTTGTATTTAACCAAGAGAGCCAACGCGGCACCTCAACCCATTCAAGGGGAATCTAGAGGAGTTTGTCCAGAGCCCTTCACGGAGAATTCGGCAACACTCTTGTGTTATACATAGTGTTTAGTGTAAGAAGTTTAATTTGGTCATAATTGCTTTTAGCTTCTGCATTATTTGCATCATTCATCATTAAGTGACCATTAGATTAGCCTTCACCTATTCACCCCCCTCTTGGTGAACCCTTACAACTCATTGATGCCTTATGGGTATATCGGATCGCCTACAAGACTGTCCTCAGTATGTCTCCATATCGAGTTGTATTTGAAAAACCCTGCCACTTGCATGTGGAGTTAGAGCACCGTGCTATGTGGGCACTTAAACAGCTGAATTTGGGCATAGACAAAGCCGGTGATTTGAGAAAGCTACAGATATCTGAGTTAGAAGAATTAAAAAATGATGCATATGATAACGCTCGAATATCTAAACACAGAGCTAAGCTTTTCTATGATAAATCAATTCATAGAAAAATTTTGTCTCAGGACAAAAGTTCTGTTATATAACTCTATACTCCACCTTTTTTCTAGTAAACTGAAAACCAGGTGGTCAGGCTCATACATCATCCAGAATGTCTTCCCTCATGGTGCCATCGAAATTTTCGATCCTAAAAGTGGCAACATTTCTAAAGTCAATGGTCAACGCCGAAAGCCATTTTTCACCACAGAGTCTGAGTCACACAATGTTCTTGAATTGGGTCTTTGTGACCCAGTCTATATGTGACTACGTCATTTTACACTTTTCCCGGTGTCTCCTGTAAATCATCTTGGACTTCTTTTGTAAATAAATAATAAAAAATACTATTACTAATAATAATAATATATATAAACAAATACTCATCAAGAAAATAAAAAGAAATAAAACAAAATATATATATATATATATATATATATATATATATATATATATAATATATATATATATATATATACAAACTTAGGTGCTAAATAGTACCTAGGTTTTTCCTTCTCTTCATACACCCCTTTTCCTTTTTAATTGCCCTAGGGTTGTAAATTTCTAATCTCAACTAGGATAATTTGGGGATTCCATCTTTCTCAGCCCTTATAAATACCCTCCATCCCGTATTCTCTTCTTTACCCTAGTTCCAACCCCAGATCTGAAATGAGCACAGCCAGCGCCGCCCCCCAAAATTTTCTACCCCCTGTCTCTTCTACCCTGCTGCGTTCCCACGGCTTTTGCCGCGCATCCGCTGCCATCTGGACGTATCTAGAGCGCCGCCAAATTTCTCTGCTATCGCGACAGTCTGAAGTCTCCTGATCTACTGCCTGCTCATCTGCTACCACTGCTGATTGCTCTCTGTAATCTACTTTGAGTTTTTCCCCCCCCGTAGTCCGGGGATGTTTGCGTATATCTTCCCTTGCTTCATATTATTCATCATGGCACCGTCAACTTTTGCTGAAAAAGATTTTGCTAGGATTCTTAGCGATGTTAACGGTTATGGTCATATATTTTTAGATCGTATTCATGCATGGGATTGGTATGCATTAGTATATGATAATTCAGATCATGAGGCTTATTATTGTCCTGAGCTCGTCACGCTTTTCTACAATTCCACAGATCAAGCGTCTATAAACTTTGACACATACCAAATCTTAGTGCACATGCCTACGGGAGACATTGTTATCATGCTTCCTCTGCTAGAGGAATTCACACATGTCCCTTGCAACTCACATCATCGCGACCCCCTTTCTTTAATCGATTACATGACTGTCATGGGGGCTCGCTGTACAGAACAAAATAGGGGGCTCAAAGTCAGTACTACATTCAGAAACGTACATTGCGTTGGTCGCTGGATTCAACGCTACATATTAGGGTTTGACCACACAACCTCCTTCAACAGGTCGGTGCTGCAAATCATTCACGACCTCATGACATGGCAGCACACTATATGTATTACATGACCATCTTTCATAGTTTGATCACAAACTCCTCATGCACACGTGGTGCAAAATACTCGCACCCAGTTCTGTTCACTCGTCTATGTCGGACTTTCCTACCAGATGCAGTTTTTGACTCATATGATAGGGTATTCGTTGCACGAAGAGGGCTACTAGTGCTTACAATAGTTGTCTTCATGCGGTCTGGACCCCTAGTGTCCAGTCCGAAGATGCCCCGGTTGACTCCTCTTCAGAGGAACTTTTAAGGAGGAGGATGATCCGGCCTTTTGGCACAGGACCCCCCAGCTGATTCACGCGCCTTCATGTCTACCATTTGGCGAGGCATGAAGAAAATATTTCGGAGGCAGATTAGACTACACAAACAGGTTGAGGAGCAGACATCTCGTTTAGACCGCATTGAGGAGGGTCTGCGGCGTTCGCAGTCGGCTGGACCTAGCACCACCGCTGGTCCAAGCCGACGGAGGGGGTGACACCTTTTCTTTACCTATTTCATGCACATATTTTGTTACATACATTGGGGACAATGCATAGGATAGGTATGGCGGGGTAGCTACTAACATAGGATTTTCTTTCTAGATTTTTAGGGATTTTTCTAGGATTTTCTTTTAGATTTTTAGATTTTTCTTTTCTTTTATATAAAAAAAGTTTTTCACTAACATAGCATTTTCTTTCTAGATTTTTAGGGATTTTTCTAGGATTTTCTTTTAGATTTTTAGATTTTCTTTTCTTTTATATAAAAAAAATTTTTTTTTGATCCATTTTTTTAAAAAAAAGAATTAACTTGATCTTAGGAATTTAGGATATTCTAAACTAAAATTTCTTAATATAAGTCGAAAAAAGAAGTTTCGTGGATCTTTAGGTTAAGAAAGAAAAGAATAGAAAAGATAGCTAGATTTTGGATTTTTCCTAAGCACTATATACATTTACATATTGAGGGATTAATCAAAGACTTAGTAATTTTGTTTACATCCATATATAAAAATTAATATATATATATATATATAATCATAAATAAAAACTTAATCACTAATTAAGCTGGTTAGTTGTGCCTCAAGAAGCATGGCCAGTCACGCCTAAAGGTGGTTGAGTCCTTAGCATTCGTGGCCTAATTTACTCGAGTCCTTAGACCTTAGGATGTATCTTTATCTGGTGCCCTAAGACCATCTGGTCTGGGAATCATCGGTAAAAGGCTCGCTACATGGGTAAATTAGAAAGCCTAATGAAGCTAAGGGAATGTAAATATATAATAAAAATATATATATTAAAAAAATTTATATATATGTAAATAAATGAACTTAAGTCTAAGAAAAATTCCTCATGCATGTAGATGTATATATACTTTAGGCCTGATACAAAATTTAGCTTTCTCTCTATTCTTGAAAACTTAACCTAAGTTGAAAACAAGACTTCTAATGAAAACTTACAAAAAGGAGGAAAAGTTTAGGGTAACCCGAAACTAAAAGATCACCGAAATTCTTGAAAAAAAATGAATCATAATTTTTCTTTCTTTTCACTAACATTTTTTTCTTCTTTTGGATTTTGTAGGTACAATCCGCTGAAAACCCTCAGGAGACAACACTCCTCCTCTAGGGTAACCTAGAGGTTTAACGGCTTATTGCACGAGCTCAGTACAATCGTGTCAACTACGAAAGTGGTGTAATAATTTAATTAGGATTTTTTTTTCTCTTTTCTCATTTTGCTCGGGGACAAACAATAGTTAGGTATGGGGGTGTGATTGGAGTTCATTTATGCATCATTTAATACCACCATACTATGCTTTATGTGATTAAAAATGGGATTTTTATAGCTTTTTTCTTTCTTTTTTCAGGTCCCAACAATTAATGGAGAAGGAGGCCCAACAATTATGATTTTTAAAGAAATTAAGGAGTAATTTAGAAGCCCGCAAGAAGAAAGCCCAGATCTGGATTGATCCAAGCATATTCTCCACTTTCTAGAAGATCCAGCTAGGCACACGAGCGATAACAGAATGGCAGAAAATTCGCTGGCGCAACGGCCAAGATTCTGCCGCGAAAACGCAGCCCTGGCTGCGGATCCGCGGCAGTCCTTTGGCCGTTGATCAAGCGTTTGATCCAATGGATGTGGTGGGAAGGCCTCATCTCCTGAAGGCTATAAATAGACCCCTAGGGCCTCTGTAATAGGAGAAGGAGAAAATAGCAATCTTTTGTTAGGGAAATTGTTAGGATTTCTCTAAGTTTTCTTTAGTTTCTTATGTAATTTTCCTTTTCTCCTTCTAGAGTCTAGAAAAGAGAGAGTGAGGGTGAGAAATCTTTGTAACTAGAGAAGGTGACAACTCAATACAAGGATTAATCTTTCATTCTTTCAATCTTTTCTTATTAGAGTGAATTTTCTTCTTCAAGCTTTTACCTTCTTGTATTTACTATTCTACAATGAATTGTTGCTTGTTCTTTATTTTCATGTCTAGCTAACTCATTAACATGACTTACTAACTTCTAACTTTACTAACTGTAAGTACACCTAGAGGGGGGTGAATAGGTGTACGGCTAATCTAATGAACAAAATGCGAAAATTAAAAACTAAATTGTAACACACTTAGTGTAACCAACGAGTGTAGCCGAATTCCTGGTGAAGGGCTCTGGACTAACTCCTCTGATTCCTCTGAATAAGAGTTGAGGTGCTATATGAAGCTCTCGTGATTAAACGCAAGTGAGGCACACACAAATAACACAAGCATATATATGATATGACAATATGATGCAATGCTCAATGTAATAGAGAGAGTTAGAGAAAGTGGATCAATCGCAACACACGGATATGTTTCGAGGTTCGAGCACACAGCTCTACGTCCCCGCCTTCACAGAGAAGGATTTCCACTAACTTGTCCACACAGGACTTACCACACAGGAAAACCTCCAATAAGGATTTGGGGCAATTACAATTTGGAGTACACAACTCCTCTCTCAATTACAACACAACCTCTACACTTAGAGGCTAGGAACAAGCCACTCAAACACAAATCCACCTTACAAATGACGGATGGGCACAAAGCCAACCAATCAACCTCTCACTAGAGGGATAGAGAACAAGCCACTACTCCAAAAATCAACCTCTACACAAGAGGGATAACACAAAGTAGGAGGGTTTACAACTTAGTGATCAAAAGACTACAAACTAATTTTCTTTTCCCACAAAACAAAGATCCTATAGAGAGGATAGAATGACAAGCTCAAGTGTGAGGAAACAAAGTGTTTTTAATAAAGAAAATCTATTGGGAAAATCTCCAAATAGATATAGAATTTTTAGACCAAAAATAAATTCCCAAAGACTATTTTCTTTGAATTAACAAACACTTTAAAAACTAATGAAGATTGATCTTTTAAACCAAAACTCTTTGGAAAAACTTGCTCTTAAAACACTTGAAAAGATCTGAAATTTTTCTCTCTAAAAACTTCTTGTGAAACATCTCTCAAATGGGGTATATATAGCCCATTACAAAATCTGCCCGTTGGCAGCTAACTGGCCCAGATTGGCCTTCCGGTCGACTGGCCAACGGTCAAAAATATGATCATTGAGCCTGCCGGTCGACCGCTCGGTCGACCGCGCCCAGAACCAGAGAGCAACAGCTCTCTGGCCGTCGACCGCCCGTTGACCGGGCCACCCGAGAGTGGGTTGACTTCAGTCGGTCGACCACTCAGTCGACCGGCCTAAGAGGTTGGCCTGCGTGCACGTCCTTGTGCACGTCGGTCGACCGGTCCGGTCGACCGACTCTGGGTCCGGTCGACCGGCCCGGTCGACCGCCAGAGCCTGGCAGGGCAATTTATAGGATTTAAAACTTGGGTTTTTAATTAACAAATAAATCTCATAAAATCTCTAAAAATCCACAAAAATAGTATAATACTTTGATATACAAACATGTTTGAGTAAAAATCAAACCATGTTACAATCATTTGAACCATTTTTGTGACTTGGAAAATTTGTCGAAAACCAAAAACCGTATTTTCCAAAACTTAGATTTTTGAAATGGAAATCCGATTTGTCCAAAACTCATCCAAATACAAAAACATGATATTGAAACAACTTTGAAGCATATAGTATACGGATATGATCCAATATACATATAAAGATATATATCAATGTTTTTGACATTAACCCGAAAATAAGTTTTATTAAAATATAAAAACTCCAAACTCATGAAATAGACTATCAAACTAAGTTTGTTTAAATAGTTGAAGCATAGAAGTATATAGAACAAATCTAATATACATTAAACCATGTAAACTTGTTTTGATTCTATCTATTCATGAAAATCAAGATCGGTTAAACTAAAAATCGAAAACCAAACATGAAACTTTAAACAAGTGTGTGTGCTGTGAACTTGAGCATATCACACTATCTAATCTTTAACAATGGATCTAAACTATAAACTAAATAATGCACCGAAGTCTTCTTGTAGAGCGCCGTCTCCAAGTCGACTCGATCCAAACATGATCCACCGAGCTTGACTCCAACGAGTGCTAGATATGAACTTTGATACTCGGGCTCTTGAATCACCATGTGAAAGCTCCAAAACATCTTTGTTGAAGCTAATCACCTACTAATATCTTGGTTAAGTATCTGAAAGTAGACATCATAAGATTATTAGTAAACTATAACTACATGAGTTAATCATCATCAAAACTATAGTGGAAGGCCTCTGGGCCAACAATCTCCTCCTTTTTAATGATGACAAAACTCATGGAGTTGTATATGCATGGATTAAAGTTAAGCTTCAAAGAAGTCCCCCTTAACTCATGCATAACAATAAACAATAGATATGCAATGAATATTAAATATGAATATGCATAGACATGCATAATGGAATAAACATGCTCTTGATATCAATTTTTAAAATAAATTCCTTTTCCATTTTAAAATAAACATTTTCTTTAAATAATTGCTCTTGATACCAATAAAAATTTCAATTTGAAAAGTTTGTCAATAAAAGCAATAAAAGCTCTTGATACCAATCAATAAAAATTCTTGATACCAATTGAAAGATAATCAATAAAAGCTCTTGATACCAACAATAAAAATTTTAACAAAGTTCTTAATACCAATAAAACAAAACAACAAAATAAATTCTCTTTATACAAATATCAACAAAACATCAAAGTATCAAACAAACTCTCTTAATATCAATATGAAACAAATTTTGATATAAACTTACAAATAAACAATAAACATGCATATAAACTCAAATACTTCTCCCCCTTTTTGTCAATCATCAACAAAGGGGTCAAAGAAAACAATTAAACAATGTTCTCCCCTTTTTTTTGTCTTAAACAAAAAAAATATCAATAAAGGGTGAAATCAAATCAAAACATTTTGATACTAATTGAAAAAATATATCAATTTAGTGCATCATGATATCAATTTAAAAATAAAACATACCAATTGAAAGTACATAAAAATAATATTTTTATTATAAATTTAAATACCAATTGTAAGTAAATAAATCATTTTGAAGAATTTAACTAAAAATTTTGATATCATATAGATAATCTTGATATCGATTGTAAAGATTAGTACCAATTGAAAGTATTTTTCATTAGGAGCATATGATACAAAAAAAAATCAATATCATTTTTCAATTTTTTCAACATAAAGTGTGGGAGTAAAATACCAAAGGAAACAAAACCAATTAAAAGGTAAAATATGAATTTTCTCCCCCTTTATGAAATACCAAATGAAATAGTCATTTAAGAAATCAAGCTTAGCATAACCAAATTTTTGCTCGAAGATATAAAGATATAGTAAGCACAAATAAAGCATATATATATGTATGAAAAATTGAATACCAATCGAAATTGATACTATTTGAAGTGTAAGCATACATATATAGAAACATATATGAGTATACAAAAAGAATGTCAATAGTGATACCAATTGAAAAGATCCAATGATACCAATTGAAAATATATAAGATCAAGTGTATAACTCATACTTTCTACCACCCATTTCATGCACATGTTTAAATAGATTTTCAATAATAAGCATACAAGGTTTGGTCGCCCAACCAACTGTCCTTAAATGGGTAGGGGTTTTCAAAAATAAGTTTGAGAATATAATTTGTTTAAAAATCTCTACCATATGAAGATACGAACTAGTTATATGAAATTTTGAAAAATTAGTACAAAATCCTTCAAGCAAGAAATAAAACAAAAATATATTTCATGAAAAATATGTAAATCACATGATCACCAAACACTCAAAATCTATAAAGCCCATGTCATACTCATGAAACAAAATCATGAGAAAAATAAGTAAGTGAGTGTATAAGAGTTATGTGAAACATATCATCATGAAAATAGGCAATCAAGCTCAAAATTCCTTAAAAACATGAAAATCATCAAAATAATTTAATCTTCAAGGCATATGTATGTCTTGTACAAACTAAAGAATACATACATATCCAAACATAACGAGTCCACAAAACTATATGCATGAAGGCAAGTGGCTCAAGGATGTATATGTATAGCTAATAGTTTAGACAAAATAGGCATATACATGAAAACATAAAAATAAAAACATGTACAAAATAGGAATACAAGTCAAATGTATGAATCATCAAAACTAGGCTATACTAGTACATCTAATGGGTACAAATGAGCATTCAGGCACAAACACATAATAATCTATTTGTGGCTCACTAGTTGTACAGTATATATCCGAGTTTTAATTAAAACTAACATCCAAACAAGTAATCAAAACATGAAGCATAGAAATCAAAACAAAACTCATATGATCATTATGTATATGAACATGCATTAGATCTAGGACATACATATTAGTTAAAATAAATGTGAGAACACAAAGGTATAAGTTCATATTAAACATGGGTGTCTCAAATACTAATTATGTATGACAATAGTCTAATAAGCATGGCATATGGCATAATGAGCATTAAAACAAGACATGCTATAAATAAATGATCTAAAAGCATG
Source organism: Agave tequilana (assembly GCA_038442645.1). Lineage (NCBI taxonomy): Eukaryota > Viridiplantae > Streptophyta > Magnoliopsida > Asparagales > Asparagaceae > Agave > Agave tequilana. The sequence continues at coordinate 137,143 of JAVJIF010031544.1, read as the reverse complement.
CAAACATAAATAAGGAGTCAGAGATAGTTACCAAAACCATGAGGGTAACTCTCCATGTCTCTAAAATAAGGTGGTCCTCTCACCAAACTCCCCTTGAAAGTGATGCATCCAAATAGTCCTCTTTAAGCTCGGAACGCATCCACCTCAAAGTACCATTACTCTCACGTCATCGAGAGCCCACACCTACATCAAATAGCATAGGGGTAGATTTTGGTACCCATACTCTTTGGGTCTATGGGGTTAGCTCCTTTCCTAACCCAAACAAATTTAGTTGCTAAATTTACATCATGTATCTTATCATAGCAAATTTAGCAAGGTGGCCCTTACGTCCACAATGTGTACATGTGTACACATGAGCATACATCGTTTTATGGGAGTGAACATGAGAAGCATGTGTATGTCGTGATTTGTGTGCATGCAAAAGAGGAACATGTTTCTTTCGAAACATAGATTCCAACCGTGAGTGGTTCAAAGCACAATGGCTCAAAGTGGAGCCCAAATAATCAACACTCTTCTTAAGCATACATATATCATTTTCATTTTAGAAGAGGTGCATGCACTAGATGAGCTAGATGGTGAAGCTACACTAGCATGGCAAACATGTGTAGACAAATCATTTTTCAAAGAAACATTTTTCTTTAAACAATCTTCTAATTCTTGTGAAATCAAATCAATTTTGTTTTTCAAAGAATTATTCTCTTTTAATACAAAATCAAGTTTTGAAGTTAAATCCTCATTTTTTTCTTCAAAACATTTCACAATCATTTTTACTTTTCAAAATCTTGTTTTCATTTAAGGCAAGTTCAAGTTTGAATTTAAGTGAGTCAAGTTCACTTGAAATCTCATCCTTTCTTGCAAAGCAATCTCAAGTCTAGAAGATAATTTTTGTTTTCTTCTTTTAGTTCAAAACTATCCTTTTTAAAAGTTTGTATTTTGAAATCAAATTTTCACAATTTTTAGCAAGTTCATCATTTAGGCTGTGCATCCATACACTCATTGCAATATGAACTAGTACTAACATCTAGTTGAGTATCCGATTGTACCTCAAGGGAGTCATTCTCTTGGACCATGAAGCAACGTTCGTCGGACTCGTCTCGACTAGATTTCCTCTTCTTATTGATAAGCATTGGTAGCTTAGGAGATGTAAAAATGTTCCATACTGCAAAAGCGGAATCATAGTGAGAAAATATATATAAATATTTTTTATCAAGGGATGCTCTAAGTGCCTTTAGGGCTAATGCATTGGCCTCTATATGCTTGCTATCACTAAGGTAGAATTCCTTGGTAATGGCAAGGTAAACTTTATATCTTAGGGCTTTTAATGACAACTCATCATAACCTTCCATATATCAAGTCTAGAGATATCAAACATGGGAGGGCTATCCATGAGCGCAAACTATGTGTGCAAATGCCAATGCAAATGATAGATTAGCAAAATCAAGATCACACTCCTAGGTTGTTAAACCTAATATCAAGAGCGTAGGCTCTGATACCAATTGTAAGTACACCTAGAGGGGGGTGAATAGGTGTACGGCTAATCTAATGAACAAAATGCAAAAATTAAAAACTAAATTGCAACACACTTAGTGTAACCAACGAGTGTAGTCGAATTCCCGGTGAAGGGCTCTGGACTAACTCCTTTTGATTCCTCTGAATAAGAGTTGAGGTGCTATATGAAGCTCTCGTGATTAAACACAAGTGAGGCACACATAAACAACACAGTCATATATATGATATGACAATATGATACAATGCTCAAAGTAATAGAGAGAGTTAGAGAAAGTAGATCAATCGCAAACACACAGATATGTTTCGAGTTCGAGTACACAGCTCTACGTTCCCGCCTTCACACAGAAGGATTTTCACTAACTTGTCCACACAGGACTTCCCACACAAGGAAACCTCCAATGAGGATTTGGGGCAATTACAATTTGGAGTACACAACTCCTCTCTCAATTACAACACAACCTCTACACTTAGAGGCTAGGCACAAAGCCACTCAAACACAAATCCACCTCACAAATGAGGGATGGGCACAAAACCAACCAATCAACCTCCCACTAGAGGGATAGGGCACAAAGCCAACTAATCAACCTCTCACTAGAGGGATAGGGCACAAAATCACCACTCTAAAAATCAACCTCTACACAAGAGGATAACACAAAGTAGGAGGGTTTACAACTTAGTGATCAAAAGACCACAAACCAATTTTCTTTTCCCAAAAAACAAAGATCCTATAGAGAGGATAGAATGACAAGCTCAAATGTGAGAAAATAAAGTGTTTTTAATAAAGAAAATCACTTGGGAAAATCTCCAAATAGATATAGAATTTTTAGACCAAAAATAAATTCCCAAAAGACTATTTTCTTTGAATTAACAAACGCTTTAAAAACTAATGAAGATTGATCTTTTAAACCAAAAACTCTTTTGAAAAACTTGCTCTTAAAATACTTGAAAAGATTTGGAATTTTTCTCTCTAAAAACTTCTTGTGAATCATCTCTTAAATGGGGTATATATAGCCCATTATAAAATTTGCCTGTTGGCAGCTGACATGGCCCAGATTGGCCTTCCGGTCGACTGGCCGGTTGACCGGCTAACGATCAAAAATATGACCGCTGAGCCTGCCGGTCGACCACCCGGTCGCCGCGCCAGAACCAGAGAGCAACGGCTCTCTGGCCGGTCGACTGCCCGGTCGACCGGGCCAACCCGAGAGTGGGTTGACTTCAGTCGGTCGACCGCGCGGTCGACCGACCTAAGAGGCTGGCCTGCGTGCACGTCCTTGTGCACGTCGGTCGACCGTCCGATCGATCGACTCTGGGTCCGGTCGACCGGCCCGGTCGACCACCAGAGCCTGGCAGGGCAATTTATAGGATTTAAAACTTGGGTTTTTAATTAACAAATAAATCCTACAATATCTCTAAAAATCTACAAAAATAGTTTCAGTATAATACTTTGATATACAAACATGTTTGAGTCAACCATGTTACAATTATTTTGAACCATTTTTGTGACTTGGAAAATTTGTCGAAAACCAAAAATCGTATTTTTCAAAACTTGAATTTTTGAAATGGGAATCCAATTGTCCAAAACTCATCCAAATACAAAAACATGATATTGAAACAACTTTGAAGCATATAGTATACGGATATGATCCAATATACATATAAAGATATATATATCAATGTTTTTGACATTAAACCCGAAAATAAGTTTTGTTAAAATACAAAAACTCCAAACTCATGTAATAGACTATCAAACTAAATTTGTTTAAATAGTTAAAGCATAGATGTATATAGAAAAATCTAATATACATTAAATCATGTAAATTGTATTGATTTTATCTATTCATGAAAACCAAGATCGGTTAAACTAAAAACCGAAAACGAATACATGAAACTTTAAACAAGTGTGTGTGTTGTGAACTTGAGCATATCACACTATCTAATCTTTAACAATGGTTCTAAACTATAAACTAAACAATGTACCGAAGTCTTCTTATAGAGCGCCGTCTTCAAGTCGACTCGATCCAAACATGATCCACCGAGCTTGACTTCAACGAGTGCTAGATATGAACTTTAACGCTCGGGCTCTTGAATCACCATGTGAAAGCTCCAAAACACCTTTGTTGAAGCTAATCACCTACTAATATCTTGGTTAAGTATCTGAAAGTAAACATCACAAGATTATTAGTAAACTATAACTACATCAGTTAATCATCATCAAAACTAGAGTGGCACTAACTACTAACTCTTCGGTGATTGCTAACTCATATGAATCATTGGATGCTTAATTTTTGGTCTTGAAATTTACAAGTCTCTTTATTACCAATGAAGATGAGTTATTCTCCATTTTTAGCAAATGCTTTGTACCCCTCCATATGATTCATGTGAGCCTCACTTAGAGCCTTGTCTTTAGAACAAGTGCCTTGATGGAACATGAAGATGGATCATTTCATTATGCTAATGACTTTTCTGCAAGTTTCTTATTTCATGCTAGCTTGGTTATAGCTTTGATGGACTAGTGAATCTTGCATTATTACTTAGCATACCTAAGATTGACTATCCTTGTTCCATTATTGAAAATATATTTAGGGAGCCGATACTCAAGGAGGCAACTAGCCAAGCCTAGATGAGAACACATTTTCGATACGGGACAATACATTGACTCTATAAAGCAAGACATCCTATTGTCGATGAATCAATATGAGGCATGCATCGCTTAATGAGAGTAGTAAGTTAGTAGATTAGAATGTTACTTAGTCGTGACCTTTCTTTTTATCGTACTTCAAAGATCCTTTCTTAAAACATTCTCTTTTCAATTCTCTTCGTTTTCCTTCTATCTGTCTTTCTGTTTTTCCTTTTCTTTACAAAAACCCACAAAGATTTTTTCACTCACTTACTATGTTGTTTTGTTTTTCATTTCTAAACAAAGAAGAATTTTCATTTTTCTTCTTAGAATCTCAATATAAAAACCTTGAATGCTTTTATTGCTAACCCTCCCTGCGGACACGACCCGTCTTAGCTTGTGCTACGAACGGTGATTCGGAAGGAGAAAAGTAAACTTCACATACATTTGGAGTTTTAGATCGCCAATATCAGGACATCAACGTTTTACTCTAACCCTCTCTCAATTCAATTAATCCCCTTCCTAATAGTAGTTAGTTGCCATAAGAGAAAATTAACTAAACATGTAAAAGGAGTTAGAGAGAAGAAAACAAAGAGAGGTAAAGGGAGAACCTTTCACATATTGTCACCTTCTATTATAAGCACTCTTACTTTCCAACCATGTACCACTCTTTCTCTCTCTCTCCTATTACAAGATTTACAAGAAATGAAAAATAAAAAGAGGAAGAAGAAGAACAACTAACCTAAACTATCCTAAACTAAAACATGAAGAAGAAAACTACCCTAGCTCTCTGGATTTCTCCCAATACAGAACACAAAGGGGTTATTTATAGGCATTAGGAGAACAGGGGCCAGGGGCAAACCCTGGCCTGAAGTACTGGCTCAACAGTGCCAGTACAATCGTGAAAACGCGACCAAAGCCGCGTTTCCATGGCTGCACCTGCTGCGTGTTGCCCGCTTGTCCCCCTGTCAGTTGCATGTCCTACTTTCTAGATTTGGGCCCCTGGTTTTGATGAAACCACCCTTCAAAGTCAATTGCTATCTTTATAGGCTTTTAATCACCAATTAAATGGTGATTTTGGGTCTTCTTCTTTATTTCATGCCATGGACCTAGAAACATGTAAGAGAGGTATTATTAATAGAATTTAATATTAATAAATGTGAAGATGTGGTATGAAATATGCAATTTTAGAGACTAATCACACCCCATACTTATCTTTTACTTGTCTCGATCAAAACAGAAAAACTACTAAGAAGATTATTATACCACTTTCGCAGGTGACGCGATTGCACTGAGCGTGTGCAACAAGCCGTTAAACCTCTAGGTTTTCCCCAGAGGAGGAGTTTTATCTCCTGAGGGTTTTCAGTAGATTACACCACAAAATTCATAAAAAAAAATCAAATGTTAGTATTTTGAAAACGCATTTTGAAATATTTTTGCGAAAATTTAATGATTCAAGGTCATACGTTAACCAGAAATTATTCTTCCTTAAACTAAGTCGAAATGTAAAATCTTGTTATAAATTAAATGTAAGAATTTAAATTGAATTGATTCTTTAATATTTCATAAAACTCTTAGAACATATATACTTTGTGAACAGTGAAGATTTTTGGGATATCGACTCTAACTTTCATGCCATTTATTTATATTTTTTTATTTTTTCCCTTAGTTTTTTATACTTTCTAACTTACCAGGGTAGTGAGCCTTTAGCTGGTGACTCCCAACCAGATAGTTTTAGGGCATCAGATGAGAAAACATCCCTCGGACTTAAGGACTCGAGTAAACAAGGCCACAAAACTAAAGGGAATTATTTTGTTTTTGTCCACCGTTTTAGGTATGTACAATTATGCTTCCTGAGGTATAATTACCCAACTTCAATAAGTGATTTTTATCATCATTTTTTATATATATTTTTATAGCATTTTTATGACATTTTTAGTCTTTGTTTCAATCCCAAAATTGTGTAAGTGTGAAGTGCATAAATCTAAGGCAAAATATTCAAGATCAAATTATCTTTTCAATCTTACTTTCTTATCCTAAAATTAAATAAGATCTATTATTTGACTTGGTTTAAAAATTCATAATTTTAGGTCTTCCTGATTCCTAAGATAATCTTAATTTTCTTAAAAATAAATCAAAACTAATTCTCTTATTTCAAAAAGTTTTGTAAAAAGAAAAGAGTTTTAATACAAAAGAAAATTTTAAAATTTCCTTAAAAGAAATGTAAAAGAAAAGAAATATAAAACTAACTATGTTAGTAAATCCTCTCCCACACTTATCTCATGCATTGTCCTCAATGCAACGTGAATGTGTATATACATGAAACAAATGGAAAGAAAAGAAAAATTACCTCATGATGGTGGCTCCGGTGGTGATCTAATTGGTCCATGAAATGCGGCCCAATTTAAAAAATGTGGATCTTGTAGGAACCCACCAGTGACCTCCTTAATATGACCCAATAAATTGTTGGAGAACTATATGATCTTGTTGAAAAAATTACCCCCATCCAAATTTTAATTTTTAAAAATAATTACTGAGTAATTTTCTTTAACATCCTTGTCAACAATGAAGTGTTATTTTGGGAGATTATTAATTTGGACTCAAATGGAACAGGAACAAAACCGATACCGACTCGGAAATTTGACTCAGATCAAGTCAGATTCAACAGTGAGAGTCGAAATTGGTTCAAAAATAGGGTCCCAACCAAATAATTAATGTTCACACACTTTTCCCATCAATGAAGTATGATCAGAAGATATTGGTGATTTAATTTCACAGTGTACTGGTATAGGATTCAATGTTGACTTCAGAATAGAGAAAAAATCTGGCAAAGATACCGGAGTCATTATTGAATCAAAAAGTGAAATAGAATCACTAATATGAGATTCGGGATCACATTCATATTCAATTTCATTTCAAGAAAGGGATAACTTGCCAGAATGTCAAGGCGACTTTCATAACTTAGAGTTTGGTCAAGTTCAAATGCGCGTTCTGAAATTGAATCTTGGTTTCCAAAATAACATGATTCGTGGGACCAATGATAGAGTTAGGGATATAAGGATTGGTCAAAGGTTGATAAGAAAGACTTTTCTCGCTCTCATTGATCAATTCTCTCATTATAGAGTCTAACTACTGATATGCTGGGTACAGAATTTTGATTCTGAATCATGTTTTTCATACACTTTGCAATTGGTTCTTCTTGAAAAGGTGAGTATGGAAGTTGTTTTTAAAAATTATGGTGTGATTATGAGTATATCAGATATTGAGTTTGTTGCTCAGACTCACGCGAGAGCTCAATACTCAAGTCCAGACTGATGGCTATTCATTTGAGTTGGTGCGACTGAAAAGATGAGCATGACTCTTGAAATTTGGTTGAGATGATGAGTCCAACATATTTTGAATTTGTTGCGCTATTTCACAACAGACTTTCAAATACTTTTCTAACTCAGATTTTTCTTCAATTGGATGTTCTAGAAAAGGAGTATATAGAGTTTGATTTGGGAAGGATTGTGAATTAAGAAAATTTTGAATTTATTGTTGGGACTCAAGTTTGGCTTCCATACTCCTTTCCAAATTAAATTTTTTTCGGTTGGTGAGACAGGAAAAGGAGGATATGAATCCAAATCGGGGAATGCAAATTGTGAAAAACGTGGTTGAAAATTTAACTCAAGGGAGGTGAATCCCCATGAACTCTGTGAAGAGTGAAAATTATTTTAAAAATTATAGTCATTGGATTAGGGATATGGGTCATATTGAGTCGGATAATCCCAATCTGGCATATATGGTTGGTTCATGTTTTACATAGCCGGGTCGGAGTTATCCGAGTCAAATGAGAACGGGGTGAAATATGAATTCATATCATGATTGAAAAAATTGTTGTTGTTAAAATTTATTTCACAATTTACAAAAAGGAAAACAAACAAACAAAGAAAAAGAAAAGAAAACAAGCCTATGTTAGGGTTGACTTAGACCTAGACGACTCCTAACTGGTTAGACAATCCATGGGGGGTACCTTGTAGAAATCTGACCACAAGTTAATCGGCCAGATAGGGGCAAGACCAGTGGGAGGTATCCGTGCTGGAACAATGGGCCTAATTATGCCAAACCACTGTTCTTAGAGGTTTCGCCTCTCAATCTCCAACCTTAGACACCGATTTGACAAGAGTCAAACTCTAACAACTTTTTCCTTTGGTCAATCTCCAAAATGAGTCTGAGATGTCCTTAGGAGCCAACATGTAGCAAATTTTATTAAGGCTTGGGTTGTGTGAGTGGAGAGGTGATTTTTGGGCTAAGAAAGGGTAATAACTTCCCCACCTTATATTGTATTGGGTTTTGCCCTTAAGTTCAGTTCGTACGGGTATGCAATATAGATAAGAATGAACACACAAAGAGAGTAAATCGCTCACGTGTTTGTCCTAATTATATGCAATGCAATATGTACACCTCTGTTAAGATCACAACAATACAAGAATAAAATACAGTATATTGGAATTAAAATCGACACGTGCTTAGATGCAAATATCTAAACCGTTTTAAAACATCCAATTGCCATATTTTAGTTCTTAAATTTTCACAGTGCACAGGTAATATAACAAAAAGTAGCAGCATAATATAATAATATATAAGAATTTACCCGACCACACAAAGGCAAATGTGGACTTCTGCAATGCTAAAATTTGACCTGCATACAAAAAATAAAGAAGAAAATTAACAAAAATGTGAAATCAAACTGTTCCCATTCCCGCAATGGCGCCAAAATTTGATCAGGGGAAAACTGTGCACGAAAAGTGTATGTTTTGAAATTAATAGTTAAAAGAGCGTGCTTTGACTTTCTCGATACTTCCATTATAGCATAAACACTAAACGGGTCGAATCCACAGGGTCAGGAAGCGATAGAAGTTTTACCGGAATGTTCATGTATGTGTTAAAGTTTCTTCAACGTTTTAAAGAATCACAAGAAAAGAAAACAAAGAATGAAAAGAGAAGAATACGGTGAAACATGAAGAAGTGGGAAACATACAAAAGAATGTATTTGTGATTTTTGTTTGTATATCTAAAACAAATTAAAAAGAGAAAGAAAACCCATGTCTACTAGCTACTAATGGCTCCACTAATATGCTAACCTCTTAGTGATAGTTGCCTCACATGTATTATTGGCCATCACTAGTCCTTGGTTCAAGAGCGTTTCAAAGTATGACCCATACGATAACTTTTATATTCAAACTCAACAAAATAAGTACAAGCTATACTTAAATCATCAAAACTAAACAAGAGCAAGCATGGAGTAAAGTAATATTGGCTTGTTGGAGAGTTAGGATGTTAGAGTGTTAGAATCCATCATCATGAGCCATCACTGACTCTTGCAAGAGTAAGGCCAAGTAGAGGTTATTAGATTCATGTGGATTATCAAGTAAGAAGTTAGAAAATTAGTGATTAGTAGTTAGTTGCCATGAGAGAAAATTAGCTAAACATGTAAAAGGAGTCAGAGAGAAGAAAACAAAGAGAGGTAAAGAAAGAACCTTTCATAGATTGTCACCTTCTATTACAAGCACTTTTTCTTTCCAACAATGTTCCACTCTCTCTCCTATTATAAGATCTACAAAAAATGAAAATTATAAAAAGGAAGAAGAAGAAGAACTATCCTAAACTACAACATGAAGAAGAAAACTACCCTAACTTTCTGGATTTCTCCCAATACAGAATACAAACGGGTTATTAGCACCAGGAGAATGGGGGCTATGGAGGCAAACCTTGGCCCGAAATACTGGCGCAACGACGCCAGCACAACCGCGAAAATGTGGCCAAAGCCATGTTTCTGCAGCTGTTCCAGGGCGGCACGTGCAGCGCCGCCTGCTGCACGTTGTCCGCTTGTCCCCATGTCGGTTGCATGTCCTGATTTCTGGATTTGGGCCCTGGTTTTGATGAAACCACCCTCCAAAGTCAATTGCTATCTTTATAGGCTTTTAATCACCAATTAAATGATTATTTTGGTCTTCTTCTTCATTTCATGCCATGGACCTAGAAACATGTAAGGAAGGTATTATTTACAGAATTTAATATTAAATAAATGTGAAGATGTGGTGTGAAATACGCAATTTTAGAGACTAATCAGTGTGCAAGAATTTGCCTTCGTTACTACAGCGTAAGGTATTCACGGAAGAGATTTTCCTCTTCATGAGTACCTGCTGGCCATCATCACGTACCCGTACTCTGTATTTCGGGAAGTGGGGCATGACAACAGCCTCTAAGCTTAACCTCTCCGAGATTTATTAAAGTCCTCTAGACTTTCTAGCTATGCCTGAAAGGTCACTTAGCGCTCAATGTTTTACCACTAAACAAGCCTAGGAAGAACTCTGCCAGATTTTAGACTCGCATCTTAAGCTGAGTCGTTACTGAGTTCCACCGGGCACTTTGGCGATTAAACACTGTTCACTGATCTTGTCCCCAATACTGCTTAGCTCCGCTTGGATGTTCGCTTTCTTGCTTACTGTATGTTTGCTTGATAATTTATTTAATTCTACTATTGCTAGTTGTGAAGAGTTTAAAATATTTAACTATATTATTTTTCTGAATCATGTCACACGACTAGATGATTGCCTGACATATGATGTTGTAACCCTGTATTCAATTCACCTGACATCAATCTGTTAATTACTTGATACCTGATATCTGACACCTGATACTTGACATGCTATCACTTGACACCAGACATCTGCATGTTATACTTGACTCGGACTATCAGCTTTACGGGGACTTGACATGATTATTATACGTTTACCAGATATCTGGTACTCCTGAACTTCTGTATTCCTGAACCCCTGAAATATGGAGATTCCTGAGGCTATACTCATGTTGATCCCCATAAATGACTAATCATGCATACTGGATTACTGTAAATACACTCTGGTTATCACATTGAACAATTTATAATAACATACTCAACTTACATCGGGATGGGAAAAACTGATGGAATCAATATTTGTATGTGTTTATAATGGTCAAATGTTGCACAATTGAAACTTTGATTCTACCTGAGACACACCAGGTGTTTCGGAGGGGTGCACTGGCACCCCTGCTCCAAATTTGATCCATCCAGGGTATACAAATAAGACTCGATCTATTCCGACTCAGCGGTCGGTTCTGGCTCTGTACTGGATGCTCTTGAGGCCGTTGTCCCGGGTATGCACAGGACCCATTATAAACATGGTTCGTTGATCCCCCATCAGTTTTCAAATAATAACTCATCTTATTCATAAGTGGATGTATGTGTGCTAGTGACACATGTTGGGATTTGTGTGAACAAATAGTCCCACATTGGCTAGACATGGGGATAATCTTGGGTATATAAGGATTTGGACTACTCTACCTAATAGACTAGTCTTTTGGGATGGTGTCCCGAGTCCTTACAAATGGTATTAGAACCATGCCCCGAACTTAGTCGCATGTGTGGATGATGTTCGATCCCCCCAGAGCGCAACAGCAGGCGCAGTGGGCCCCTGTTAAGCTGGATCTATAAAAGATTGAGCTCTTAAGGGGGGGAGGTAACCATGCTCTAGGTAGTTCATGTACGACATGTTGACGTGTTGTCTTCCAATGCAGTGAAGAGGAATGACCTTGATTGAGCACATGATCTTCTCAGATGAGGAGTGAGGAGATCAGCTTGCAGGGAGGCCCCCAGACTCTTTGTTTGAGAGGGGGTAAAACCTGCTCAATTCTCAGGGTGCAGAAAGGCACAATAAAGTTCCTGTAGAGCTAGTTGAGCTCTCCAGATTGGCAATGGAGTCCTGCTTCACGTAAGACGTGTGCTCACAAACATAGTGAAGAAGAGTAATAGGCTGCAAGTTATGCTTCACGTAAGGCGTGTACCTGCAATGCAGTGAAGAGGATCTTGATGGTGCATATGTCTTCCAGGTGTGAAGATGGTCTTCCGGTTATGTAAAGATGAGCTTACAGGAAGTCTCTTTGTTTGATGGGGAATTGTTGAGATTTGTGCGAACAAATAGTCCCACATCAGCTAGACATGGGGATGATCTTAGGTATATAAGGATTTGGGCTACTTCACCTAGAAGGCTAGTCTTTTGGGATGATACCCTGAGTCTTTACACCTCGATCCCGCGGGTACGGAGATATTACTGCGACATATATACGTAGGGCAGAAATACCCTGACATATGTACGCAAAGCATCATTACAAGTAGGAATCAGAGTGTGAAAGCACAGTGATGTTATACATTCCAATATAATAATACAAGTACATTGTTATCACAAAGCGTGATCCCATATTACATGAATATTATAGCACCAAGAGGTACAAATACATAAGTTACAAAAGAGTTACAGAGTAAATAGTACAATAGTGGCCCGAGCAGCAAGAAGAATATCGAGAGCCGATCAAGAGGGGCTTGGAAGGAAAGGGATATGGATGATCTGACGCTGATCCGCCACACTTCCGCTGCACTACTCTGATGGAATGGTCTTCAGCTGAGAAGCCTGCTACAGTCCAAGCTCTGGAATATGGAAATGTAAGTCCAGAGGAGTCAAAACTCCCCAACAAGTGGTGTGATGAATGCCAAGTGGCGTGCAGGGATAAGCTTATGTGTATCGATAAATCCGAATCAAAAGCATGAGTTGAAAAACATATCGTGAGCACATGCATACATAAGCAGGCAATGAGGCAGCAAGTAAAGCAGACATAGACAAAACTAGTTATACAAGCTTATTTTATGGATTCATGGGGTTAGTACGTCGAGGAGATAATCCAAACATGACCCTCATAGATATACCTTAAATCTCATATCATCATAAGCTGAGTTTATACAACCCAAAATGCCTTCACTATAACAGAATAGGAAAGTAATATGAAAACCCAAAAATAAACAATTCAACTGACTCAACACAGTAGCTCAGATATCATACACAAGTGACAAATCGGATGACTTAAACTATACACTAATAACAATCAGTGTCGCACGTTATTATAATCATTTCCTACCAGTGTCCCATACTACTGGCTGTTCATATCGGGTCCGCACTCCAGTAGAACCCAACCCGAATTTTGATATACGGTTACCATTATTCAGATGATGAAATGATTCAATAAACCCGCTACTGAGTTTATTATTGTTTGGTAATTAAGTTATATTTAGGACGAGGTCAGGTGTTGTGAGCTGGAACATACAAGTACAAGCTGGTAAACCAGAGGATCGGAATCCAGTGTAGCAACTCAAAAACTGAATATATAATAAAGCAGAGTGTCAGCTCAGGTCATAACATATAATGGAATAACAACATAGCAAGAGAATATTAAAGTGTTGCATTTTAAGTTATTCAATAATAATAATTAGTACCGTTAGTACCGTCTGATATTTCAATCGCCTTCCTACTTGTGTCCACATCACTGATAGTCCATACTAGAGCTCGCACTCTGGTAGAACTCACTAGGTCTGATATATGAGTATCAGTATCGAAACAAGGGAGAGATCAATATTACACGTTCCTAATATTATCATTGTTTGGTTATTAAGTCCTAATTATTCATCCGATCCATATGTTTAGGTATATGTTATTGCGATTTGGGTCGAACAAATAGTCCCACATCGGCTAGATATGAGGATGGTCTTAGGTATATAAGGATTTGGACTACGCCACCAAGAAGGCTAGTCTTTTGGGATGGTGCCCCGAGTCTTTACAAGTGGTATCAGAGCCATGCCCCGACTTAGTCGTGTGTGTGGGTGATGTTCGATCCCCTAAGGCACAGCGGAAGGCGCAGTGGGCCCCTGTTAAGCTAGATCTATAAAGATTGAGTTCTCGAGAGAGTAATCATGCTCTAGTGCTTCATGTAAGATGTGTTGTCTAAACGTAGTATAGAGTGCTCTTCATGTAAGACATGTTGTCATCCAACGCAGTGAAGAGGAGAGACCTCGATTGAGCACATGATCTTCTTGGATGAGGAGTGAGTAAGATCGATTTGCAGGGAGGCCCGAACTCTTTGTTTGAGGGGTATAAAGCCTATTCAATTCTCAGGGCGCAAAATGTGCAACAAAGTCCCTGTGGAGCTAGTTAAGCTCTCGAGATTGACAGCGGAGCCCTACTTCATGAAAGGCGTGCGCTGTAACGCAGTGAAGAGGATCTCGATCTCGATTAAGGATATGTGAAGATGGTCTTCTAGGTGTGAAGATAAGCTTACAGGGAGACTCTTTGTTCGAGAGAGGATAGTCCCACATCAGCTAGACATGGGGATGGTCTTGGGTATATAAGGATTTGGGCTACTCCACCTAGAAGGCAAGTCTTTTGGGATGGTGCGCTGAGTCCTTATACGGGGCATTACAGGATGGTATCGAGCCTAGCCTCTCACATCTTCAGTACAACCAGTCAGCAGATTAATGTGATATTAATTTGCAACTGGAACACATGAACCATGGTTGTATAATCCAATTACAAGTGCAGAATTATCTATCCTCTCTTGATCGTCCTTCCCTTAATTCCTAAAATCCTTCCATCCTTTCATCTCCCAATTATTGTCGTCATTATACCATGTTAATATATGGATAGATAGCAAAGGTAACGACATGTAAGATATGTTCACTTCGCACTATTCTTGTATTCTTGGTTCTAGTGCATCACATTATCTTATATCAGAAAATTCTTTGGCCTCACAATCTATTCTTATATATATATATATATATATATATATATATATATATATATATATATATATATATATATATATATATATATATATATATATATATATATATATATATGGATATTCTACGGGGATTAGCTCATAAAGTGGGGGTAGTCATCACATATGAAATCAGATAGATTAAGCCACTACACAAGGAACGTCAATATGAAACAAATTTTCAAATTTAGGATTTCTACCAGACAGAATTATGGTATTTTCTATTATAATATTCTAGCAACAGTCACAATCTTTTCTATCAACTTCACAGGACTCAAGTATTTCAGAATTGATTGATATAAGGTTGTCATCCAAAGGACAACGTTCAGGATTTACTCCGGTTATTATGAATTCTTGATTGCGTCTTTTAAAGCCAACAACGCCTAGTTGTCTTTATGGATTTGATGAGCTGCAGACCCTGCTAGCCTCGCTAAGCGAGGGTCATGCTCTAGCTACACGTAGGCTCAACTAAGTGCGAGAGTGTAGGCTTCGCTGCACCCTAGTTCTTAGCATTTAGCGATGTTACGTGCTATCTTCGCTGCGCGAGCTTCGCCAAGTGTGAGCCTCACAGAGCGATAGCTCCGCCGCACCCTAATGCTTAGCGCCAGATACTGTGTTATGTGATGGCCTCACCTAGACCTGACTTCGCACATGGCTGGTCCCGTCAGTGCTTAGCACTCTAGCCTCGTTCCCCTGATTTCCCTCCTGACTTGTTTTTATGGATTTAATGAACCGAGTTTTATCGTTGTATTTGAATAATTATCATAATCCTTATTAATGATCCATTCGGCCAACCTTGCAGGGCCCGGGTACTTTCTACATATTTAAACTACAGTCGGGTTATCATTCAGAAGACAATATTCTAGACTTGCTACGGTTATTCTATATTCTTGTTGTGCCTTTTCAGAGTTATCAATGCTTGTTCAGAATTTGTTATTATCGGTTTTCTTTATTTATACTCAGCCTTATCAGGGTTTTCTTTAATCTTAATATTTCAGTTTAGTCTCAGAGTGATGGTAAGTATGCAGCACGTCTGAGAATTTTATTACATGCTCTTCGTCAAGAACAACTTCATGTCACACAGAGATTTTATATTATATATTTTAGCACTATGAATTTCTATGGATTCATCAGCTTTGCCTCGCAGTCCGAAAGAAATTTTATTTATTATCTTACCAAGTCAACTCATCTCATTATTCAGAATGGGTCAATCTACTAAAGTTATGGATGGATTCTTTTTAGCAGATAACATGTCAGCATCAATATGACACCGTCAGAAACTTCATACAGCAAGAAGTGCAGAAGACAATTATGTCCCGAGCTTATCATTCAGTTGATTTTGAGAATTACCTTTAGTCATTCATTTCTTAATTGGTAAAAATCCTCATCCCTATCTCTTTTGTGTTCACCTTCCCCTTATCGAAATTTCGAGGACGAAATTTTTGTAAGGTAGATAGATTGTAACACCCCATTCCCGGAATACATACTTAAATACGTATTTAGATTTTTTTGATTTACTTCCCGTATTTGTTTTTATTTTTATGATCATTTATTTGATTGTTTTGCATTAGATCTGAAATCATGGAATCGGAGTCAGCCCTAGTAAAAACTGAGAACCTGATCCTAGTGTATTGCTCGATTTAGTCTTTATAATAATTAGATTTGATTGATTTCAGTTTCAAACATCATTTTTCATGATTTTTTAAAAAAATTTCTAAATTATTTTGCAAGATCTTCAAAATCGGTGTCAATTCAGTATCGTTAGTCGATTCTAAGAATTTTAATTTGCAAATGGAGTTGAATTTCTAAAATCTGCTTTCACATTATTTTTTAGAATCATATTTCTACTTTAATATATTTTTGAAGATTTTTCTAAATTTATCAAAACTTGACCAGATTTGGTGTCAACCGGTGTCACTGGTTGATTCCAAGATTTTAAGTTTGAAAAGAGATTGAATTTCTGAAATCGATTTCACCATGTACCTTAAAATAATATTTATAAATTTGAGAATTTTAGGGGATCGCTCCCAGTTACTCCATTTTTTCGACATTTCCGGTATTTTTGATATTTTTTCGGATCCAGAGTTTTATCTACATATTTTCTTTTTTTCCTTTCCTCTTTTTTCTCCTCCACTCCTTTTCCTCTCTTTTCTTTTTCTTTTCTCCCTTTTTCTCTACCACACAAACCTAACCCCCAAAAATATCTCTCCTTTATATTTCTTCCTTTCTTCTTTTTTTCTTTTCTTCCTTCTTCCTCCCTTTGGCTGGCGATGCGCGCTGACCCCTCCTCCTCCCAAATCCTCTCTTTCTCTCCCCCTTATTTCTCAAATTCTTTCTCTATTCTTACTCTTCATCTCGTTCTCTCTCTTCTTCACTCCTCAATTTCATCTCTCTCTCCCTCCCTCTCTCTATAATCAGCCATCTCTACCTCCGGCGAACTCCCACGGCCGGTACATCACCACCACCCCAAGACCCAACCATTACACTACCATCAACACCCACTCCACCTTCTATCTCCACCATCTTCCTCGTCACCTCCACCACCACCATCACCATTTCCTCCACCATATCCACCACCTCTCTCCGGCAAGCCATGACCGACGATGACCCCGCCAGCACCATCCATCTCCCCTACTTCCCCTCTCCTCCATCTCTTCTTCTAACTTTCCTAACTTTCACCTCCTCCATCAAAATCACCATCATTATCTCATCCTCTTCAAAATCCCTCAAAGCCACCACCACCTACAAACCACCAACCCACTACCACTGCCACCTCCCTTGCCCCTCTTCTCTTGGGTCTCGGCCAGCTAACCCTGGCCGGCGGCCATCAGGGGGTCGGGTGGTGGCCCTGCCAGGGCCACAGCGAGGCCAGAGACCTGGCCGTGAATAGCAAGGGGCCAACAGCCCCCTTCTTTTCTCTCTCATTTGTTGTCTGTCTCTCTCTGTCTCCCCTCCACTACACCCTATCTCTTCTTTCTTTCTTTGACTCACTCTCTTTCACTTATTTCTCTCTCCTCTCTCCAATTCTCTCTCTATATATTTTAATATATTAGTGGTGTGTGCACGTGTTTGATGATTTCCTAGATTTTACTTGGTGTCGTGTGACTTTAGGCGAGTACTTCACTTTATATTGGGCGAATACATTCCTTCAGTGTTTTGGGTATTGTGGAATTGTAATTGATGTCATTATTATGTTTATGGGTGATTGACTGTATTTGTGTATTTATGCTTGTATACATTTATAGGTGGTATGTTTGTATTGTGGGTAGCTGTTGTATCAGTGTATCGGTGTTTGGATTGTGGGTAATATCTTGTATCTATGGAGAATGGTTATATTAGTTTAGGCGATATTTATATATGCATGTTTTTGGACTAATGATGGTGCAGGCTACAGGAGAAGACCCTTGGGACAAACTTTCCCTCTTGGGTCATGTTGTCTCGAGAGACCGCCCCGCGTGTATCCAATAGGCAAATGGCCAACGCCATCGCCTTGCCCTCCCTCTGGAAGTTCGTGGTAACCTGATAGGGGTGATTCGCTCACTCAGCTCAGGAGTACAGTGTTGTGGTTGTGATTGCGATTATTATATTTTTTATCCATGTTGTGCGGTTTAACATCTCCTGCAGGTACTTATCCAGCCTCCGGGATTAACCGCTCTTCGGTTCCATACTACAGCCTCCTGGCTTAATCTCTTTGAGATTTATTAAAGTCCTCTGGATTTTCTACATATGCCTGGTAAGACAGCTTAGCGCTCAGCATTTTACCACTAAACAAGCCTAGGTGGAACTCTAGATACTCGCATCTTAAGCTGAGCCATTCCTGAGTTCCATCAGGTGCTTTGGTGATTAAACACTGTTCGCTGATATTATCCCTAGCACTACTTAGCTCTACTTGGATGTTCGCTTGCTTGCTTACTACATGCTTACTTGATAGTTTATATAATTCTCCTATTGCTGGTTGTGAAGAGTTTGAAATATTTAACTATATTATTTTTCTAAATCATCTCACATAATCGGATGATTGCCTAACATATGATGTTGTGACCCTGTATCCAATTCACCTAACACCGACCTGTTAATTACTTGACACCTAATATCTGACATTTGATACTTGACATGCTATCACTTGATATTGGACACCTGCATGTTATCACCTGACTCATGACTATCACTTTTACGAGACTTGACATGATCATTATACGTTTACCAGACATCTGGTACTTCCGAACTCCTATATTTTTGAACCCCTAAAACAGGGAGACTCTTGATATTATACTCCTAATGCTATGTTTATGTTGATCCTCGTAAACTACTAATCATGGATAATGGATTACCGTAAATACACTCTGGTCATCACCCTGAACAATTTATAATAACATACTCAACTTACACCAGGATGGGCAAAACTGATGGAATCAATAGCGTACATGTTTATAATGGTCAAATGTTGCACAACTGAAACTTCAATTCTACCTGAGGTGCACCAGGTGTTTCAGTGGGGTGTACTAGCACCCCACTTTAAATTTCATCCATCCAGGGCATACAAATAAGACCCTTACGACTTAGCGGTCGGTTCCGGCTTAGTACCGGATGCTCTTGAGGCCGTTGTCCCGGGTATGCACGGGACCCATTACTTTATTTTATGAGTACATTGTTAAGCTTTATATATCATGAGTGTCAATTTTGTGCAAAATACATGCTTCATGAAATATATGATTTGGTTTCATATTTTTGAAGAATCTATAACTAGTAATTTCATAAATTATCTTAAACTAGTTCATATTCTTTACTTGGTAGAGTTTTTCAAACTTATTTTCAAATTCATATTTTTGAAATCCCTACCTTCTAAGGGCGGTTGGATGGGCGACCATGCCTTGTATGCTGTAAATTGAAAATCTTTTAAACATGTGCATGAATAGGGTGATAGGTATTAGTTATACACTTGATCCTCAATATATTTTTAATTGGTATCAGAATTGATATTTTTATATTTGTATACTCATATTTGTGTTTTCTATATTTGTATGCTTCAAATTTCAAATAGTATCAATTTTGATTGGTTTTATATTTTCATACATATATATATGATTTGATTGTGCTTACAATATCTTTATATCTTTAGCACAAATTATGTTTATACTAGCCTTTATTTGGTCCTTAATGTCAATTATTCTTCAATTGGTATTTTATACAAGCTTATGCATCATTTTTATTGGTATTTCATAAAGGGGGAGAAAAATTCATGTTTTATCTTTCAATGAGTTTTATTTTCAATTGGTATCTTACTCTCACTCTTTATGATGAAAAATACTTTATTTTAGTATATGCTAACATTTTCAATATTTGTATCAATAATCTTAAATTGGTATTATTCTCAATTTGGTATCCTTATTGAAAACTGAGTTGTGTTTACCCAAAAATTTGGTTTGTATTTTCAATTAGTTTTTACTTTCAATTGGTATCAAAATTTACAATATATATTTCAATTGATATCAATAACATACAATATTCATTTTCTTTTGGAATAAAAAATTTACAAGATATTTTCAATTGATATCTTTTGGTATCTTAAAAAATTTTGTTTATTTTCAATTGGTATCATAAATTGGTATCATAATGTTTCGATATATAACTTTATTGTTTGATATGTTTTCGCCCCTTTGTTGATGATTTGACAAAAAGGGGGAGAAGAATTTTGAGAGTTTATATATGCATGTTTATTTTCTTGTTTAATGCATATATGTTTTATTTTTGCAAAAAGGGGAGAAGTATTTGGAGAGTTTATTTATGTTTATTTCCTCATTTATGCATATATGTATTATTTGGTTCATGCATTTCATTGAATATCTTTATTGTTTATTGCTATGCATGAGTTAAGGGGAGTTTTCATGAAGCTTATCTTTAATCTATGCATATATAACTTCATGAGTTTTATCATCATCAAAAAGGGGGAGATTGTTGGCCCAGAGGCCCATCACTCTAGTTTTGATGATGATTAACTCATGTAGTTATAGTTTACTAATGATCTTATTTTTAATTAGTTTCAAATATTTGATCAAGATCTTAGTAGGTGTTTAGCTTCAACAAAGGAGTTTGAGGCTAACACGTGTTGGTTCAAGAGCTCGCGCGTCAAGATCGCATCTAGCACTCGGTTGGAGTCAAGCTCATTGTATCGCGTTTGGATCGAGTCGGCTTGGAGACAAGAAGACTTCGGTATGTGTTCTATTTATGTTTAGATCTTGGGTAAAGGTAGACAGTGTTAATATGCTCAAGTTCACACACACACACACACACACACACACACACACACACACACAAGTTCAAAGTTTATTGGTTTTGGCTTTTGGTTTAACCGGTTTTATATTCCATATAAAAACATATATATATATATATATATATATATATATCTTATATGTATATTAGATTCTATCCATATATAATATGCTTCAAATTTATTTCAATATCTTATTTTTGTATCCATATAAGTTATGGAGAAAACGGTTTTCCATTTCAAAAATCTAAGTTTTGAAAAATACGGATTTTGTGTTTAAGCTTAATTTCAATATCACAAAAATGGTACAAATTGTTTATAATATGTGTTAAATTTTAGTCACACATATTTGTACTTCAAAGATCTTAAAAGAACTTATTTTTGTGGAGTTTATGTGTTTTATAGGATTTATTTGAAATTAAAAGACAAGTTTTTAATACCCAAAATCCCAGCCAGACTGATTGGCGGTCGACTGAGCCGGTCGACCGGACTAGCGGTCGATCGGCCGGAACGATCGACCAATGTGCACAAGCATGCACGATCGTATTGGCTTGAGGGCCGGTCGACCGAAGTGGTCGACCGTCCAGAGAGCTTTGCTCTCTGGATCTGGCCCCGGTCGACCGGCCAGAGAGCTCTGCTCTCTGGATCCTGCCTCGGTCGTCCGGGCGGTCGACTGATGGGACAACGGTCGAAAATCCGACCGTTGGCCGGTCGACCAGGCGGTCGACCGACAACAGCATCAGCTGCTGATTTGGCCCAACGACTAGTTTTTAGAATGGGTTATAAATACCCATCCCTTTGGGCTGTTTTGAAAAAGAATTTCAAGAGCAAATTTTTCCATCTTCTTAAGGGTTTTAACAACAAGTTTTCAAAGAGTTCTTGGGTTAAAAAGATCTATCTTTATTTGTTTTAAAGGGTTGGAAAAATCAAAGAAAAAAAGAAGTCTTTGGGAATTATTTTTCATCTTCATTTTTATTTTATCCTAGAAGTTTTCCCAAGTATTTTCTTTTTGTTTTTGATTTTCAAACTCTTTATTTTCTCACACTTGAGCTATCATATCTATTCTATCTATAGGATCTTATTTTGTGAGGAAAATTGGTTTGTAGTTTATTGAAACCACCAAGTGTTGTAATCTCTTTACTTTGAGTTTGTGGGTACCCTCTTGTGTAGAGGTGATTGTGGAGGTTGTGTTTGGGTTTGTTGGTATCCCTCTAAGTGTAGAGTGATTGTGGTAGAGTTTTGGCTTAGTGCCTTATCCCTCTAGTGAGAGGTGGTTGTTGTTGTGCCTTGCCTCTTGTGTAGATGTTGTGTTTGTTGGAAAGAGGAGTTGTGTACTCCTAGTTGTTTTTGTCAAATCCTCAGTGGAGGTTCCCTGTGTGGGAAGTCCAATGTAGACATGTAGTGGAAATCCTTCGGTGTGAAGGCAGGGACGTAGAGTAGTGGCTCGAACCTCGAAACATATCTTTGTGTTTGCGATTGATTCACTATCTCTAACTCTCTCTCTCTCTCTCTCTCTTATACCTAGCGTTTTTCATATTGTTCATATCATACATATATGCTTGGTATTGTTTGTGTGCCTCACTAGTGTTGAACCAAGAGAGCTTCATACAACATCTCAACTCTTATTAAGAAAAATTTAGAAGACTTAGTCTAGATCCCTTCACCGGGAATTCAGCTACACTCTTTGGTTACACTCAGTGTGTTGCAATTAGTTTTTAATTCCGCATCATTTGTCATTAGATTAGCCATACACCTATTCACCCCCTCTAGGTGTATTTTTCAATTGGTATCAGAGCCTACGCTCCTGATACTAGGTTTAACCACCTAGGAGTGAGATCTTGGTTAGCTAATCTATTTTTGCATTTGCACACTTATTTGTTTACACACGTTTATGAATTACCTTGCCTCTCCTATGTTTGATGTTTCTAACATCGATGTATGAAAACTTATGATGAGTATGTACCTTAAAACTCTAGGAATACATGTTTACCTTGCTACTACTAACAAATATTATCTTGAAAATAACAAGCATATAGAGGCCAATGCACAAGCCCTAGAGGCACTTAGGCGCACTCTAAGTAAAGAATATCTTATGTTGGTTTCTCATTGTGATTCCGCTTTTGCAATGTGGTACACTTTGACCTCTCTCAAGCTTCAAATGACAAATCACGTAGAGAAGGAACCCTTGGTGGATGAGTCCGAATAAACTTGCTACATGGTCCAAGGGAATGATTCCCTTGAGGTAAACTCAGAAACTCATCTAGATGATAGTGCTAGCTCTTCAGGAGATGATATTATGGATGCCCATACTTTGAATGAAGAACTATCTATTGTGTGTGAAAACTTGTTAGAAAAGTATAAACTTTTGAAAAAGAAAAGTTTTGCATTAAAAGAAGAAAATAAAAATTTGTTTTCTAAACTTGATATTGCTTTACAAGAAGGGGATGAGATTTCAATTGAAAGGGACTCACTGAATTCTCAACTTAATCTTGCCCTAAATGAAAACAAAATTTTAAAAAGTAAAAATAATTGTGATGAAGTTTTGAAGAAAAACGAGGTTCTATCTTCAAAACATGATATTGTTTTAAAAGAAAATGATTCTTTGAAAAACAAAATTACTCTATTTCAAAAGAACTAGATTTAGTTTCTAAGAAAAATATTTCTTTGAAAAATGATATTAATTCACATGTTTGTCATGCAACTATAGATTCACTTCTATTAACAAACATGTTTTATGCTCCACTTCTTCTTCTAACATTGAAAAAGATATATGTATGTTAAAGAAGAGTGTTGATTGTTTGTGCTCCACTTTGAGCCAATGTGCCATGAACTACACACGGTTAGAATCCATGTTCGTAAGAAATAAGTTCCTCATATACAAGCACACCATTCACGGCATACACATGCTCATCATGCTCACACACATGACTCTTTGTATGCTCATGTGTACACTTGTATACATTGTGGATGTAAGGGCCACCTTGCAAAGTTTGTTATGATAGAATACATAATTCAAATTTTGTAAATAGATTTGTTTGGGTTAGGAAAGGTGCTAACCCCCATGGACCCAATAAGGTATGGGTATCAAAATTTACTCCTATTTTATTTGAGTAGGTGTGGGCTCTCACTTGACGTGAGGGCATTGGTGCCTTGATGGTGGATGCGTTTCGAACTAAATGGTGACACTTTTGGATGCATCACTTTCAAGAAATGTTTGGTGGGAGGACCACTATGGCTTGGAGATTTAAGGATTAGCCCTAATGGTTTTGGTAACTATCTCTAACTCCTATTTTGTTTACATGCTTTTATATTATTGATTTTTAGCATGTATTAGTTTTCATGATTATTATGTTAAATGTCATGATAATTAGACTTGTGATATACACATGTGGTGTTTGAGATACACCCATGTTTATATTGACCATTTCTTTTGTGTTCTCACTATTGTTTAACTATTATGAATATGCTAGTTCTATGACATGTGCATTTACATAATGATCATATTGATTTTTATTTATGATTTTGCACTTCATGGTTTTGATTACATGTTTAAGATGTAATTTTCATTAAAAGTTGTGTATATACTTGTACAACTAATGAGCCATATTTGATTTTTGTATGTTTGTGCTTAATCGCTCACTTGTACCCACTAGATGTACTAGTATAGCCTAGTTTTGATGATTCGTGCATTTTGATTTGTATTCCCTATTCTTTGTACATGTTTTTCATGATAATATGTTTAAATTCGTGTATATGTCAATTTTGCAAAACTTTAAGATATACATGGATACCCTTGAGTCATTTGCTTTTTATGCAAAATTCTTTTATGGACTTATTTGTGTTTGGGATATGTATGTACACTTTTAGTTTTAACAAAACATACATATACCTTGAAGTATATTTGGTTTTGATGATTTTATGTTTATAACATGTTTTGAGAAGGAATTTCATATGAGTTTCATTACTTATCTCCATGATTATGCTTTTCACATGACTCTTGTACACTCACATTATTTGTATTTTCTCAGTACTTTGTTTATGAGTACATTGTTGAGTTTTATATATCTTGAGTGTCAATTTTGTGTAAAATGCATGCTTCATGAAATATATGATTTGGTTTCATATTTTTAAAGAATCTATAACTAGTCATTTCATAAATTATCTTAAACTAGTTCATATTCTTCGCTTGGTAGAGTTTTTCAAACTTATTTTCAAATTCCTATTTTTGAAAACCCTTATCTTCTAAGGGCGGTTGGATGGGCGACCATGCCTTATATACTCTAAATTGAAAATCTTTTAAACATATGCATGAATAGGGTGGTAGGTATGAGTTATACACTTGATCCTCAATATATTTTCAATTGGTATCGCAATTGATATTTTTATGTTTGTATACTCATATTTATATTTTCTATATATATATGCTTCAAACTTCAAATAGTATCAATTTCGATTGGTATTTATATTTTCATACATATATATATGATTTGATTGTGCTTGCAATATCTTTACATCTTATAGCACAAATTATGTTTATGCTAAACTTGATTAGCTCTTAATGTCAATTATTCTTCAATTGCTTTTTTATACAAGCTTATGCATCATTTTTATTGGTATTTCATAAAGGGAGAGAAAAATTATGTTTTATCTTTCAATCGGTTTTATTTTCAATTGGTATCTTATTCTCACTCTTTATGATGAAAAATGTTTTGTTTTGGTATATGCTAACATTTTCAATATTGGTATCAATGATCTTTAATTGGTATTATTCTCAATTTGGTATCCTTATTACAAAATGAGTTGTGTTTACCTAAAAAATTTAGTTTGTATTTTTAATTGGGTTTTTACTTTCAATTGGTATCAAAATTCATAATATATATTTCAATTGATATAAAAAACATACAATGTTTCATTTTCTTTTGATATCAAAAATTTACAAGATATTTTCAATTGGTATCTTTTGGTATCTTAAAATTTTTTGTTTATTTTCAATTGGTATCATAAATTGGTATCATAATGTTTCGATATATAACTTTATTGTTTGATTTATTTTCGCCCCTTTGTTGATGATTTGACAAAAAGGGGAGAACAATTTTGAGAGTTTATATATGCATGTTTATTTTATTTTTTAAAGCATATATATTTTGTTTTTGCAAAAAGGGGAGAAGTATTTGGAGAGTTTATTTATGTTTATTTTCTCATTTATGCATATATGTGTTGTTTAGTTTATGTATTTCATTGAATATCTTTATTGTTTATTGCTATGCATGAGTTAAGGGGGAGCTTCCATGAAGCTTATCTTTAATCCATGCATATATAACTCCATGAGTTTTGTCATCATCAAAAAGGGAGAGATTGTTGGCCTAAAGGCCCATCACTATAGTTTTGATGATGATTAACTCATGTAGTTATAGTTTACTAATGATCTTGTGCCTAATTAGTTTCAGATATTTAATCAAGATCTTAGTAGATGTTTAGCTTCAACAAAAGTGTTTTGAGGCTAACACATGTTGATTCAAGAGCTCGCGCGTCAAGATCGCATCTAGCACTCGGTTGGAGTCAAGCTCCTTGGATCGCGTTTGGATCGAGTCAGCTTGGAGAAAAGAAGACTTCAGTTTGTTTTCTGTTTATGTTTAGATCTTGCGTAAAGGCAGATAGTATTGATATGCTCAAGTTCACACACACACGCGCGCACACACATACACACACACAAGTTCAAAGTTTATTGGTTTTGGTTTTTGGTTTAACCGGTTTTAGATTCCATATCAAAAACATAGATATATATATCTTATATGTATATTGGATTCTATCCATATATAATATGCTTCAAATTTGTTTCAATATCTTATTTTGTATCCATATCAGGTTTGG
The DNA here is from genome assembly GCA_038442645.1 of Agave tequilana. Classification (NCBI taxonomy): domain Eukaryota; kingdom Viridiplantae; phylum Streptophyta; class Magnoliopsida; order Asparagales; family Asparagaceae; genus Agave; species Agave tequilana. The sequence continues at coordinate 110,195 of JAVJIF010031544.1, read as the reverse complement.
AGAAAATGGTTTTCCATTTCAAAAATCTAAGTTTTGAAAAATATAGATTTTGTGTTTAAGCTGAATTTCAATATCACAAAAATGGTTTAAATTGTTTATAATATGTGTTGAATTTTAGTCACACATACTTGTACTTCAAAGATCTTAAAAGAACTTATTTTTGTGGAACTTATATGTTTTTATGGGATTTAATTGAAATTAAAAAGACAAGTTTTCAATACTCAAAATCCCAACCCGACTGACTAGCGGTCGACCGAGCCGGTCGACTGAACAGTGGTCGGTCGACCGATGTGCACAAGCATGCACAGCCGTATTGGCTTAGGGCCGGTCGACCGCCCCGGTCGACCGGGCCAGATCCAGAGACGGTCGACTGCTTCGGTTGACCGACCAAAGAGCTCTGATATCTGGATCCTGCCTCGATCGACTGGGCCGTCGACCAATGGCACAACATTGTGTCAGAAATTCCACTATTGGCCGATCGACCGAGCGGTCCACCGACAGCAGCATCAACTACTAATTTGGCCCAACGGCTAGTTTTTGAAATTGGTTATAAATATCCATCCTTTGGGCTGTTTTGAAAAAGAATTTTAAGAGCAAAATTTTTCAACTTCTTAAGTGTTTTAGCAACAAGTTTTCAAAGAGTTTTTGGGTTAAAAAAATTTATCTTTAATTGTTTTAAAGGGTTGAAAAAATTAATGAAAAAGAGAAGTCTTTGGGAATTATTTTTTATCTTTATTTCTATTTCATCCTAAAAGTTTTTCCAAGTATTTTCTTTATGTTTTTTATTTTAAAACTCTTTATTTTCTCACACTTGTGCTTTCATATCTATCCTATCTATAGGATCTTGTTTTGTGAGAAAAATTGGTTTGTGGTTTATTGAAACCACCAAGTGTTTCTCTTTGCTTTGAGTTTGTGGGTATCCCTCTTATGTAGAGGTGATTGTGGAGGTTGTGTTTGGGTTTGTTGGTATCCCTCTAAGTGTAGAGGTGATTGTGATGGAGTTTTGGCTTAGTGCCTTATCCCTTTAGTAAGAGGTGATTGTTGTTGTGCCTTGCCTTTTGTGTAGAGGTTGTGTTTGTTGGAGAGAGGAGTTGTGTACTCCTAGTTGTTTTTGCCAAATCCTTAGTGGAGGTTCCTTGTGTGGGAAGTACTGTGTGGACGTATAATGAAAATCCTTCTGTTTGAAGGCGGGAACGTAGAGCAGTGGCTCGAATCTCGAAACATATTTTTGTGTTTGCGATTGATCCACTACCTCAAACTTTCTCTCTCTTATACCTTACATTATTTCATATTGTTCATATCATACATATATGTTTGGTATTGCTTGTGTGCCTCATTAGTGTTAAACTAAGAGAGCTTCATATAGGACCTCAGCTCTTATTTAGAGGAATTTAGAGGAGTTAGTCCAGAGGCCTTCACCGGGAATTCGGCTGCACTTTTTGGTTACACTTAGTATGTTGCAATTAGTTTTTAATTCCGCATCATTTGTCATTAGATTAGCTATACACCTATTCACCCCCCTTTAGGTGTATTTTTCAATCGGATGGTACTAAATATTATTATTGAATAACTTAAAATGCAGCACTTCAATACCCTCCTGCTATGCTGTTCTTCCATCATATGTTATGACCTAAGCCGACACTCTGCTTTTTTATATATTCGGTTTCTGAGTTACTACACTGGATTCTGACCCTTTGTTTACCAGCTTGTACTTGCATGTTGCAGCATATAACACCTGACCCCATCCTAGATATAATTTAATTATCAAATAACAATGAACTCATCAGTGGGTGTTATTGAATCATTCCTCATCTAAATAAATGATATTCGTATATCAGAGTTCATGTTGGATTCTACTGGAGTGCGGACCCGGTATGAACAGCCAGTGGTATGTAACACTGGTAGGAAATAATTATCATAATAAGCGACACTGATTGTTATTATTAGATAATTTAAGTTATCTGGTTTGCCACTTGTGCATGATATCTGTGCTACTGTGTTGAGTCACCTGAACTGTTTATTTCTAGGTTTTCATATTACTTTCCTATTCTGTTATAGTGAAGACATTTCGGATTGTATAAACTCAGCCTTTGGTGATATGAGATTTAAGATATATCTATGAGGGCTTTCTTGTTTAGATTATTCCTTCGATATACTCACCCCATGAATCTGCAAATTGAGCTTGTATAACTAGTTTTATCCACATCTGCTTTACTTGCTGCCTCATTGCTTGCTCATGTATGCCTGTGCTTACGACACAGTTTTCAACGCATGCTTTTGATTTAGATTCACTGATACACGTGTGCTTGTCCCTGCACGCCACTTGACATTCATCACACCACTCGTTGGGGAGTTCTGACTCACCTGGACTTGCATGTCTTGATCTCGGAGCTTAGACCGTAGCAGGCTTCTCAGCTGAAGACCAGTCCATCAGAGTAGCGCAACGGAAGTGTGGTGGATCAGTGTCAGATCATCCATATCCCTTTCCTTCCAGGCCCCTCTCGATCGGCTCTCGATATTCTTCTTACTGCTCGGGAGCCACTGTTGTACTATTTACTCTTGTAACTCTTTTGTAACTTATGTATTTGTACCTCCTTGTGATGTAATATTCATGTAATATTGGATCTCTCTTTTGTGATAACAATTTACTTGTATTATTCTATTGGAATGTATAACATCACTGTGCTTTCGCACTCTAATTCCTGTATGTACTAATGCTTAGCGTACATATGTGAGGGTATTTTCGTCCTGTGTATGTACATTGCAGTAACTTCTCCGAACCCGTGGGATCGGGGCGTTACAGGTTGAATTTTCTCCATCTTAATATCTTGATCTTCACCATGTTCATCATTCTTTGACTTATCATTTTCTTGAAATAATGAGTCCTTCAAAGTTATCTTCTCGAAGTTTTCACCTAAAAAATCATTCTCTAGAACATTCTTCACAAGAGCATTAGATTCCTCAGACTTAAAATGCATAAACTCTTCAATAATCAAAGTAAACCTATTGAAGTTCCTATATGCCTTACTAGTATTTGAATACCCAACAAATATAGTTTCATAAGACTTGGCATCAAATTTACCTAAACTGTCCTTAGTATTCAAAACAAAACATTTACAACCAAAAACTCTAAATATGAACTATTTGGTTTTCTCAAATAGTAATCTCAAAAGGGGTTTTAGTATTATTTTTAAAAAATAAATTCTATTTGATATGTAACAAAGGTGCTTACGGCCTCGATCTATAGATATTGAGAGTGTCCATATTCACTAACCATTATCCTAACCATCTCATGGAGAGTGCAATTCTTCCTTTTGATGACTCCATTTTGTTGTGGAGTTTTAGGATATGAAAGTTCATATTTGATTCCATTTTCTTCGCAATAAGTAATAAAAGAGTGGTTGATAAACTCGCCACCTCTCATTCCTAATGCACAAAATCAGAAAATCTTTTTCTTTTTCAACTCTTTGTCTAAAAATATTGAAACGCGAAAAATCTTCATCTTTATATTCTAAAATAAAAACACATGTAAATCTCAAAAATCATCAACTAATACAAATCGATTTTTATTAAGACTTCTGGTTTTTGTTGGACCAAACAAATCCATTTGTATCAACTCTAGAGGTCTTGATGTCATGATATCCTTGATTGTTTTAAAAGTGACTTGGTTTGTTTCTCAATTTGGCACGCGTCGCAAATGCGGTCCGTTTCAAATTTCAAACTAGAAATACATTTCATCAATTTCTTAGAATTAATTTGGAATAGATGGTGAAACGAAATATGATCTAGTCTCCTATGCCATAAGCAAGAGTCTTCACTAAAAGCATTCAAACAAGTGTCATTTCTTTGTAAATTCAACATATCAATCATGTAAATATTGTTTTCACAAAAATCGTAAAGAACACAAGAATTCATTTTCTTATCTAAAATATCACAAGTAGAGTCATCAAAACTAACTTTTAAGCCTTTGTCACATAATTAACTAATGCTTAATAGATTATGTTTGAGGTCCTCTTCCAAAACGACATCCTCTATTAAAGGAAATAAGCTAATCTTAATATTACCTATACCAATAATTTTGTCCTTGGAGTTATCTCCGAAGGTGACAGTGCCACCTTCATGATAAATAAGGTTGCAAAATTGTTGATATTTCATGTCATGTGCCTTAAGCAACCACCATCAAGGTACCATCACTCCCTACGTTTTGAAGCCTTAGTGCGTATCTATATCAATTAACAAAGGTGTTAACTTTAGTATCCAAATTTTTTTAGGTCCTAGAGTGTTAGTCTTCTGAACCCAAATATGATCATTAGAAGCATTAATTCTATCATAACAAAACTTAGCCAATTGACCTTTTCTGCCACAATAGGTGCATTAGTACACCTTGATATATAAAAATGCATGATGTATTTGTACATGATGAGCATGTGTAGCATGGGTGCATGTAGCATGGTGTGAATGTGGCTGTGGTGGTGTGTGAGCATGATGATATGTGTGTGAAACATAAGGTTTTCTTAGAGTTTTCCTGTTTGGAAACATAACCTCTAATCTATTCTTATCAAATTCACACTTTTTCAAAATATTGCACAAAGTATTAATTTTATTTTTCAGTTAAATCTCATTTTCATCAATAATTGAAAAGTTATCTTTGCAAGAAATTTTGTGTGCATCAAAATTATTTTGTGTCTTTTGAAAAGTAGAAGATAAATTTTTTCCTTTAGAAATGACAACTAGTTAATTTTGAAGAAGTTCATTTTCTTTTTTCATTTTAAATACTTCTTCTTTAGAAAATCATAATTGTTGGAAAGTTCTTCAAAAACTTCACCCAATTAATCCATAGATAACTCACATTCATCAAGAGTAGATTCGGAGTTACCTTGGGTGTGTTCTCATTTGCTATAAAATATACATTTGTCGTGTCCACCTCTTCATTAAAGTCGCTCTCCGAGTCCTATGCAGCTTTCAAGGCTTTTTTCTTGTAGGGCTTCTTGGAGATAGAAGATTTGCTCTTGTTCTCTGTTCGAATGACATGACCCGATTTTCGGTAATTGTAACATACTAGATTCTTTTTGTCATTCCCTTGTCATCTTCTTCTATTTTCAAATTTAACCTTATTGTACATCTTTCTTACATTCTTTACTAAGATGGACAAATCATCAACATCTTCTTGATCTTTCTCTTCTTTGTCGAAGATGGTAGGTGTAGATTTGAAGGAAAGATCTTTTTTTTTTGAGATTCCTTCTTCTCTCTAGCTTTTCTTTCCATCTCATAGGTTTATAGGTTCTTAATAAGCCAATAAGCTCTATCTCTTTCTTGTCACTTAGCTCGTTCAATATTGTTGCCTTCACTTCCCATGAAGTTGGAAGAGCCTAGATAACCTTTCTTACATTTTAGTCATTGTCGATTTCATCACCTAAAGAAGTAAGACCATTTATGATTTTAGTAAATTTGGTGACCATGTTATCAATAGAATCATTTTCATTCATAAAAAAATTTCATATTGGGAACGTAAGAGATCTATTTTAGCTATCTTAACTTGTGATGTCCCTTCATGAGTAACAACCGAATCTGACCAAATCTCATGAGCGGATTTGCAATGTATAACCTTAGCAATATCATCATCATCTAATGCTAGAAGCAAGGCATAGAATGCCTTAGCATTAGCATCAAACTCCTTGGTGGTATTATCAGACTAAGTGTCCTCATCACCATCAGGTACATTAAATGATTTGGTTATTGCTTTTGCAACTCGACTTTCTAGGGATTACAAAAAAAATGGTCATCTTAACTTTTTATATGAAAAAGATAAGGCCATCAAACTTGAGAGAAGACTTGATGCCATCAGCCATAGATGCAAGTGTGTATGACAAACAAGTAATGCAAATGAATGATTAGCAAGAGAATCTCTCTAAGATGGTTAAATCAAAATCTAGAATTCAAGGCTCTAATACCAATTGAAAATCACCTAGAGAGGGTGAATATATGATAATGCTAATCTAATGCAGAATGCAATAATTTAAGCAAACGAACAAAATGGTAAACTTAAAATGAGAAGTGAAGCTGGATTCCCAATCAAGGGCTCTAGAACTTCTCCTCTTAATTCCTCTATATAAGAGTTGAGGTGCACAATTGCCTTCTTACTTATATGAGGACAAACTGAAAGTCCAACAATCAATAGTAATGAAGTAATACAAAAACAATATGATAATAAGAATAAGAATAACAAGTATGAGTATAAGTACAATAATGAAAATAGAAGCAAGAGTATGAGACAAGGCAATCGAAAATACAAGTCGTTTATTTCGAGGTTCGAACAATTTGCTCTACATCCCTACTTTCACCGCGTGAAGGATTTAACTATCTACTAAAGATCACCATAAAAGTACCACAACTATAAATTCTACATAAGACTCGGAGTACCCAACTCTAACCTTCAATTCTCTACACAAGAGGTAGCACTAAGCTAATGAAATTTACAAGCTCTTGGCAACTATGAAAGTCACAAACTTTCTCTTAACAATTTCCTAGAGTTTTGATGGAGAAATAAAGCTTAAGAAGATTGTGAGAGAAAAATCAGTTGAGAAAAATGAACTTGAGAGCTTAAAACTTGCTGAGAATGATATAGAACTGAGAGCTCTTAAAGGTTGAATCATGAAAGCAAAAACTTGATTTTTCTTTAAAACTTTTGATTTCAAAAATTTGTGTATAAACTTGTTAACTTGAATAAAAAAATTTCTCCTACAATGACCCATTATATAGGCAGTGGGTAAGAGACATTAGAGAGCTAAATCAGTCAATAAATACTGATAAAGTCTAAATAAAGTTAAACATATCCGTTTTGAATAAGGCAAATATTTTGAATAAGAAAACATCATTTTATTTGAAATTTGGCCTAAACAGTTCACTGGGGCTATCGACGGTCTGATAGGGTTATCGACAATCCAGTGTGCAATGACTAAATTTTTAGCCATTACGGAGCTCACCTGTTGACAGTCTAATTGGACTGTCGATAGCTGATTGATACAGAATGTATCAGCTGTCGACAGTCTAGGTGGGCTATCAACAGTCAGCTCTGAAATACTGAAAATCTTAGTCTTTGTAAAGCCATGTCTACAGCTCCTTTTCAGGGACTGTCGACAGCTCTAAAAGACTGTCGATAACTCTACTGAGCCATCGAAAGACAGAGACAGAAAACATAGGGTTTTTGAATTTTTTTGAAATAAATTTTGTATAAAACTTGTATAAGGTAACTTGTGTAAGTGTGTGTGAATCTTGAGCATCAATTGAATGCCAAAACTTAAACATACTAAGATCTTACAAAGAATTACATTAGCTTCAAGTCTTCATCAAAGAGGGCTTCTTCAAAATCTATATTTTGATCATCCATGCTTGAGTCGCTTCCTTGAATCAACTTGATCTCCTCAAATCTTCCTTATGAGGAAGAATAAATATTTTCCAAACTCTTGATCCCTGTAAGCATATAAACACTAGAACTTAGATTAGTACCTTATAACTTCATGTGGTTTGTAATTATAAAAATAAAATTAGAGAGTGTACCCTTGGGCCACAGGTAGGAACCTACCCGTCACCCTCAACTATAGTACACTGAGCAAGTAGACAGATTGACACAAGGCCATCAGGACATAGTTACATGTACCAATAAGACACTACTAGATACAACGCTCATGTCTTGGCCTGCGCAGCTTCATCTTGAGACCACATTGATGCCCAGTTGGAGAGTATGTTTGTGTTACTACTCACTTTCCAACAACATGTCCTCATCAAAACATTAATATCCTCGTATATCCTTCTGGAAAGGCTGACTTTTTGCATTCGCTGTTGTTGAAAAATTCTTTTGTTCCGCTCTTGCCAAATGTGCCAAATAGTGGTTTGGATAGCTATCCTTGCTAGGATGTAATTATTGGTCTTCTCTTTGAATTCATCTCTGATTTGCTCAACTTCATGAATGAGATTGCCAAGTGGATTAGAAATCTGTAACTTCAGTCTGCATAGGCTCCATAAATAGTTAGAATATGGGCAATCAAAAAACAGATGGTCTCTAGTCTCAATTAGTGAGTCACATAGCTCACATTCATCAGTTGCAATGATCCTATGTCTCTTTAATCTGGCTTTTATGGGCAACTTGTCAAGGCATCCCTTCAATCGGCAACAAGATGTTGGGAAACAATTTGTATGCTCTGATACCAATTGTTGTGATTTTAGGGGAGGACGCCCCCGCGACCGGATCGACTGGGGCGGTGCAACAGAAATAAACCATAGGATCTACTAAGACAACGTGAAGAAGAGAAGAAGAAGATATTTCAAAGTAGATAAAAAGCTAACAAACAATATAATATGGTTCCACCGATCAAACAGGTCGTGTGTACGTTCAGGGGTGAAAGGGAGAAACTTTATTAAAAATTTGGAAGAGTAAATAAGAATTAATTACACAGAATTATTTACACCTCACACTGAAAAGATTACAAGCCCTTGATGGTTGCCAAGTATAGCGATCCCCGTGACTAAGCTTCTCTCACGAATCTCTCACCTAGATGAATTAATACACCCTTAAGAATTATAAATTTATTGGATTCTCTTGGAATACATTAAAGGTCACCTCGATGGGGTTATTTATACACCATAAAACTCTCCTAATTCTAAACAAACTCCATCAATACGAACAATCACTGTCACAGAATAAAAAAAATTCGAATCCAACTTAGACTCATAACAGATTCAGAAAAGAAAACTGCCAGATCCGGCATTAGTTGACTATGGCAAGGCATTAGTTGACTAATACATGCACAAAAGTCACAAACTTTCTCTTTACAATTTCCTAGAATTTTGCGTGGAGAAATAACGCTGAGAAAAATCAGCTAAGAAAATTAAACTTGAGAGCTTAAAACTTGCTGAGAATGATTTGGATCTGAGAGCTCTTAAAGGTTGAATCTTGAAAGCAAGAACTTCATTTTTCTTTAAAACTTTTAATTTCAAAAACTTGTGTAAAAACCTGTTAACTTGAATAAAAAAACTTCTCCTACAATGACCCATTATATAGGTAGTAGGTAAGAGACATTAGAGAGCTAAATCAGTCAATAAATGCTGATAAAGTACTAATAAAGTGAAACATACCTGTTTGGGATAAGACAAAATATTTTGAATAGAGAAAACTTAATTTTATTTGAAATTTGGCCTAAATAGTTCCCTGGGGCTATCGACAGTCCAATAAGGTTGTCGACAGTCCAGTGCACAATGACTAAATTTTTAGCCATTGTGGAGCTCTCCTATCGACAGTCTAAACTGTCGATAGCTGACTCATGTATCAGCTGTCGACAGTCTAGGTGGACTGTCGACAGTCAGCTCCGAAACACTGAAAATCTTAGTCTTTGTAAAGCCATGCCAACAGCTCCTTCTTAGAGACTGTCGACAGCTCTAAAAGGTTGTCGATAGCTCTATAGAGTTATCCACAGACAGGGACAAAAACGTAGGATTTTTGAATTTTTTTTTTGAAAAAAGTTTTGAATAAAACTTATATAAAGTAACTTTCAATTGTGTATGAATCTTGAGCATCAATTCAACACCAAAACTTAAACATATTAAGATCTTACAAAGAATTACATTAGCTTCAAGTCTTCATCAAAGAGGTCTTCTCCAAAATTCATATTTTGATCATCCATGCTTGAATCGCTTCCTTGAATCAACTTGATCTCCTCAAACCTTCCTTATGAGGAAGAATAAACATCTTTTAAGCTCTTGATTCCTGTAAGCCTATAAGCACTAGAACTTGATGAGTACCTTATAACTTCATATGGTTTGTAATCATCAAAATAAAACTGGGAAGTGTACCCTTGGGCCACAGGTAGGACCCTACGCATCACCCTCAACTATAATACACTAAGCAAGTAGACAAATTAACCCAAGGCCATCAGGACATAGTTACATGTACCAATAAGACACTACTAGATACAACACTTATGTCTTGGCTTGCTCAGCTTCATCTCGAGTCCACATTGATGCCCCAGTTGGAGAGTATGTTTGTGTTACTACTCGCTTTCCAATAACATGTCCTCATCAAAACATTAGTATCCTCATATGTCTTTCTAAAGATGCTGACTTTTTGCATTCGTTGTTGTTGAAAATTCTTTTGTTCGGCTCTTGCCAAATGTGCCAAATAGTGGTTTGGACAGCTATCCTTGCTAGGATGTAATTATTGGTCTTCTCTTTGAATTCATCTCTGATTTGCTCAGCTTCATGAATGAGATTGCCAAGTGGATTAGAAATCTGTAATTCAGTTTACATAGGCTCCATAAATAGTTAGAATATGGGCAATCAAAAAACAGATAGTCTCTAATCTCAATTCCTGAGTCACATAGCTCACATTCATCAGTTGCAATTATCCCATGTCTTTTTAATCTGGCTTTTATGGGCAACTTGTCAAGGCATCCCTTCAATCGTCAGCAAGATGTTGGGAAACAATCTATATGCTCTAATACCAATTATTGTGATTTCAGGGGAGGACGCCCCTAGATCGGATCGATTAGAGCGGCGCAGCGGAAACAAACCATAGATCTACTAAGACAATGTGAAGAAGAGAAGAAGAAGATATTCCAAAATAGATGAAAAGCCAACAAATAATATAACGTGATTTCATAAATCAAACAGATCGTGTGTATGTCCACGGGAGAAGGGGAGAAACTTTATTAAAATTTTGGGGGAGTACAATAAGAATTACTTACACCTCACGCTGTGAAGATTACAATCCCTTGATGATCGCCATGTACAACGAACCCTGTGCTATGCTTCTCTCACGAATCTCTCACCTAAATGAATTACATCCTTAGGAATTACAAATTCATTGGATTCTCTTGGAATACACTGAAGGCCACCCCTAAGGGTTATACACCATAGAACTCTCCTAGTCCTAAACAAACTCTATCAATACAAACAATCAATGCCTCAGAATAAAGGAAACTCGAATCCAACTCGTACTCAAAATATATTCAAAAAAAAGCTGCCAGATCCGGCATTAGTCGACTAGGTCAGGGTATTAGTCGACTAACTAGTCCCAAATCCTAATCGACTACTCTAACAAATTCTGAGAACCCCACTATTGGCCAAACATAGTCGACTATACAATGTATTAGTCGACTATACCCTATATTAGTCGACTACTACTATGCATAGATTCTTGACAGTCTGTTCTTTGATTTTTGAGTTTTCGTCTACCTTCACGGCGTATTCACATCATAAACCTAACACAAGACATCTTAGGACTAGAGCTGGGACACCACACTGCATTATGCAGCTCAAGGCAGAACTTTGCACATGAACATAAACCCACGCTTATTTGAAGGTAAAGGCTCCTGAAGAATTTTGATTCCAGCTCCAGTAGTCATTCTCATCGCATATTCTGATACTTAATATAAAGGCCAGACATGGTTGAGAGTTGGTAAGGCAAGCATTCATTGTTGCTCGAGAATCAAGGCACTCACTTTCCCATTGTTTTATTAATAGAGGATTGTCATGCCCCACTAAATCAACTAGTCTCCCTTCTTTTACCCATGGATCATACCAAAGAAAAGTAGAAGAACCATTTCTAGTTACTCTCCTCATACAAGTTTTAGAATAGTGCTTGAGTTCTGTCATATATTTCCAGGTGCCAGATTCAGTTAGCAGAGGAGAGACATTCCAAAAGGATTTGCTTTTCAGATACTTCTTCTATATCTACTTAGCCCACAAAGAGTTGGTTGTGAACATCCTCTAGATTAAATTTTAAATCTGCTGCATTATTTAAATCTTCCATTTGCCTGAGGCCAAGACCTCCCTCTTTTCTTGGCCTACATGTGTCAGTCCATTTCATGCCATGCATCCTGATTTTCCATAAAAAAGAGGCACAATTTCTTTCCACTTCTTTAATAATGCAGTTGGGAAGTTTGAAAGTCTGAAACTGATACAGGAGACTACCATACAAGACAGATTTAATGAGTTCCAATCTACCTACAAATGACAAGGAGTGCACCATCCATCCTTCCACCTTTCTTCTCAATTTGTCCAGCATTGGTAAGAAGTGAATTGCCTTGAGGTATTGTATTGAGAGTCGTAGGCCCAAATACTTGACAGGTAATACTCCTTCTGAGATGCCCAATATAGCACACAACTCTTTTTTGTCCTTGCAACCTTTACTGAAGCATATTCTGCTTTTGTCTTTGTTGATGCGCAGGCCAGTATTATATGCCACATTTTGCAAAATCATATCCACCCCCCACATAGTAATTTTATTAGCCCTGCAAAAGACTAGCAAGTCATCAGCGAAGAGAAGATTTGAAATCTAGAGATCTTTTGCCCTTTTATAGCTTTATACTTCCCCTTCTATATTTGCAAGCTCCATACAAATAAACCAATACTCCATGACTAAAGCAAAAATGTAGGGTGAGAGGGGGTCACCTTCTCTAACCCCCCTGTTGATGCCAAAGAACCCAGAGGGGGAGCCATTGATTAACACTGAGAAAGTAGGTGTTGAGAGGCAAGCTTGAATCCAGCTAATCCACTTGGGAGGAACTTCATACAATCCATGACATAATAAACAAACTCCATGTTGATACTGCCGAATGCTTTTTGAAGATCCACCTTTATGCATGCTCTTCTGCCATGTTCTGCATTGAAGTCCCTTATGAGCTCGTGAGCCAAGAGTGAGAAGTCACCAATTATTCTCCCTTGCAAGAAAGCATGTTGGTTTTGACAAACTAGTTCATTCACCACTACTTTTAACCTGCAGTTGCTAAGTGTTTTTTTTTTTTTTGGGTACATATAGGGATGTGTGTGTTTGCACACTTGTATACACACATACATATAGGAAAATTTCGCTACAGCTAACTACTTTCCTTTATAATTAGGAAAAAAAAACTCACCCCCTTATTTTTATTCGCTAAAACCTCATCCAAGCTAGCATAAATTGATTCTTCTCGATTGTCACTTCTTTATATATTTTTATTTCCTCTTTTACCTTCTATTCATGATAATATTACCGATATCATCTTGTGATCATATTTCATTACCTTATATACATCATGTTTGCATCTTGTTCCCGTACAGCATGCATCCAACTAAAATTGACATGATTTTCTTGTAAGTGATAGATCTTGGCATGTACACCTATTTGGATTGTAACTCTCGGTTCCCAATATACGTATGTCAATACTGGTATTTGATACTCAATTTAATCATCCTGATAGCCAGATTGAGGTCATTTCAGCTCAAGATATTATTGCTCAGTATTTTGAATTTTTCTGAATTTTTCAGTATTTTTTTGGGAATTATTGGATAAGAATCTGAGTTCGGAGTACGATTGCAGATATATCATATACAAGAAGGCCGTGCATGCATGTTGCGATATGAATATAATGAACACAAGATGTCTTGGATGACTAACTGTCGTGTAATATAATTATAAGATCCAAAGAACCCGAGATCACAAGATAAAATATCATGGTCAGTTCAGGAATATCATGTAATCAAGACATGCATGTCATAGGAGTCTCAAATAATCAGTAATTATGAAAATATATTGTTGGCCCAAAGGCCATTTAGCCCTATATCTTGTCGGATATTTTGATGATAACAAACCATATTTAGTTATGTATTTAACAATTTTGTTTAAAAGTATTTCAGGTTAAACAGGTTGATTTGACGGCTCCGATATCAAGACTCACAAGTTTGGACGCCGCTTAAAGATGTGCATTCCCAAGCTAAGCACATTAGGAAGCTTCGGGATCAAGACATGAAGAAAAGACCAAGTCAAGATCAAGATAATGAAAAAGTCCAAGATTTGTAATTTTGCTTTTCTTTTAGAATCTTTGTCAAAACCTAGATGTTAGAAGTAGAATTATGGGATTGTCACTCACACACACACTTTAGTTTGATTCATGGCTTCAAAAACAATTTCTATTTCCAACTTAGTTTTATAGGTAACATGTTTGGAAATTTGTTTTTAGAAACTTTAAGTTTTTGGAAAAACCAACTTTTAGAAAAACAAGTTTTTATCAAGAGAAACTTTATCAAAATGTTTTAACATGTTAGGGTAGTGACATATGGTCATACTCCTATTTTTTTTACAAAGTCCAAAACCCAAACCACAAGACCAAAACCAAAGACCCAAGTTCTGGCTTTCTGCAGTTCTGATTTTTCAGAACTGACAGGAGCCGGTCGACCGCCCGGGTCGACCGACGTACACGCTGTGCATGTGTGTACGTCGGCCGACCGCTCCGGTCGACCGGAGCACTTACAGTGCTCTCTGTTTGTTCGGGTCGACCGGGGCGGTCGACCGTTGTCCCCCAACGGTCAGAAATTTGACCGTTAGCGGTCGACCGGCCCGGTCGACCGGAAGCTGTCAGAAAGTCTGACAGATTCTAACAGCTATATTTTTCTGACATATTTTGTTGGGATCTCACCCCAACGAATCTCTCTTACTGTTTTACCCAGTTTTTCAACCCCTATAAATAGTGGGTCACTTCAACATGATAAGACAACCATTCCTAAACATTTTACAAGAGATTTTCATAAGAATTTCAAGTCTTCATTTTAGAAAAGATTTTCAAAGCAAAATTTTCATACACCCATTTGAAGCCTATTCCTCTACTTCACTCTAGTTTTTGCACTACACAATCCCAAATTTCTACATCTACATATTGGTTATAGGATTGTGCAAGTGAGCTATTTTGTGATCAAGTGTGATCATTTTCTTCTTGAGCGAAGTTGTAGAGGCATCGGCCTCAAGGCGAGCTAGTGTGCTCCGGGTGGTGTTGCGGCATCACAAGATATAGGACAAGTGTGTCCTTGTATTGGCGATCCGGTGGGATCAACAATAGTGGAAATCCTTCAAGTGTGAAGGCGGGGACGTAGAGCGTGGCTCGAACCTCGGAAACATATACTTGTGTTTGCGTTTGCTCGAATTTTCTCTAAACTCAACTCCTTTATTTCTTGCACTACTTATTGTGTTTATTGCTAGTCTTTTAATTTGAGCAATTTGTTAGTAGAATTTTTAATTCCGCATTATTGCTACATTTCATATAGCCATCACCTATTCACCCCCCCTCTAGGTGATTTCAATTGGTATCAGAGCCTAACCCTACTATTTGGTCTAACAACCTTAGGGAGATCCTTGCTATTTGGCTATATTATTTGCATTTTTCATTTATTGTGCTTTATATTACTCATCCATGGCATCACTTGACTTTTCTAGCATCAAGTCCCCACCGAAGTTTGATGGCTTGAACTTTCCCATATGGAAGGTCAAGATGAACCTATTTCTAAAGTCCCTAGGTGTTAGAGTAGCTAGGGCCATCACTAGAGAATTTATAGAACCCCTTACCGATGAGAGCTCATGGTCCGAGGACACCACCAAGGACTATGAGGCAAATGCTAGAGCCCAATATGCCTTGACCCAAGCTCTAAATGAGGATGACTTATCACGCATCATAAATTGCAAATCCGCATTTGAAGTTTGGAATATTTTAATTGTGACTCATGAAGGAACGTCACAAGTCAAAAGATTTAAGATTGACTTGTTGCGTTCTCAATATGAGAATTTTATATGTTTGATAATGAGAGCATTGATGACATGCTCACGCGTTTCACCAAGATTACTAATGCTTTATCTTCTCTAGGAGACGCAATCGATAATGACCAAAAGATTCGGAAGGTCATTCGGGCTCTTCCCAAATCTTGGGAAGTGAAGGCTACTACCCTCAAGGAGCTCAACGATCGGGAGGAGATGGACTTCTCCGGTTTCATTGGAAATCTCAAAACACATGAGATGGAAATGAAGGTTCGAGAAGAAAGGGAGGCACCCAAGAAAAAAGCACTTGCCTTCAAAGCCACTCCAACCATTCTTGAAGAGGATGACTCATCGGAGGATTGCGATGAGGACTTCGCCATGCTCATCCGGAAGGTGGGCAAGATGTTATACAAGAAGGGACGGCAAAGCAACTTCCGAAGAGGGAGACCTCAAGGAAGGTATGAAAAGAAAAGAGAAGAACCCGGTCCTTTCTTCCATTGTAAGAAGATCGGACATCTTATTGCGGATTGCTCTGCTCTTCAAGCAACCACCTCCAAGAATACCCCAAAGAAGAAAAAGGCTATGGTAGCAACATGGGATGACACGGAGTCGGAATCCGAAGAGGAGAACGACGCCGCACACATGTGCTTCATGGCACATGGAGACGATGCTTCGAAGGTAACTATTGACAACTCTTTAGATGAGGATGAGTTGACTATGGATGAGTTAGCTCAATTTTTGAAGAATTACAACATAGGTATGAGATTTCTCAATCTCATAATAAGAAATTAAAAAGGGAAAATGAGTCTTTAAAAGATAAAATTAATATTATTGAAAAAGAGAAAAATGATTTATCTTGTGCCTTTAAGAAAATAAAAATTGATTTTGAAAAATACAAACTAGCTTGTAAAGGAAAAATCCCCATTGCATCATGTAACAAAAATGAATTTTTGGAAATTCAAAAACGAGTTGATGTTTTAGATTCAACTCTTAAAAAGTGTGCTTTTGATTTAACTAAATTTGCATCTAGATTTCCTAAGGGAGTAACCCAAGGGAAACACACTCACCATGCACATGCACGGAAACATGCACACACACATAAACATGCATACATGTATGGTAGTGGTAGAATTTACATTTGCACGCATTGTGGCCGCAAAGACCATTTAGAAAAATTTTGTTTTGCTAAACATAATGTGAACAATAAATATGTTTGGGTTCGTCCCGGTACTAATCTTAAAGGACCCAAAAAGATATGGGTACCAAAAGACCCACCAAATTTAAATGATACAGGTGGATCTTCATCCTCCAAGACTTAGGGGGAGATGGTGCCCGGGTGGTGGATGCAACTAAACTCAAAGAACACATCGCATTTGCATCGCTATCTTGGAGGCACCTATTTTGGAGATTGCCCATGCTTGGTAACTTCTCCATTTAAAAGTTTTTGTTTGGTTATTTATATACACATGTATAGGATTGTTAGTTTACTTTTATGATACATTGATATATGCTAGTGTAAACTTGCATCCCTATCATGATTGTGTATATGCCATGTTTTAATATCTTGTCTTCTATACCATGTCCATTGTATGTCTACATGCCATGCCTAGACTAGCTTATTTATATATACACATTGTATTTTCAAAACTAGAAATAAAATTTTGTAAAAATTTCATATTCAAGCAAATACCTTAGAGATGGCAATTGCGCACCTCAACTCATTCAAGAGGAATCAAGAGGATGAAGTTCGGAACCCTTCACCGGGTACTCGGCTTCAACATCTCTAAAACTTTGTTTTTGTATGAAAATTAAATAAAAAAAAATGTTTTGTGTGAATATTTTTGGTTGATGTGATAACCTAATGAAGATTTAAAAACATTGTTGTATTTTTGTATGTTATATGTATCCTATTTAATTGTTAAATATTTACTTTTAAATTTTTTTTTGGGAGCTCAGTCTGTCCACTGTTTTTTGGGCAATGCCGGCCGACCGGCCCTAACCCCGGTCGACCGCCATTGCCTGAAAGAGAACAAATTTTTGCTCTCTGTTGCCGGTCGACCGGTACGGTCGACCGCTCTGGATTACAGTGCTCTCGGGTTTTTCCGGTCGACCGACCCGGTCGACCGTGCGTCAATTTCAGCCCAAATCTGCTATTTATTTCACTCTCTCTCTCTCACTTCTCTCACAACCCAACGGCGAGACTTTCTTTCCCTTTTCCCCAAAAATTTCCTACACTCAAAATCTTTCAAATTCCTTCAAAACCCAAGTTGGATTCACTCTTTGTGGGATAGATCTTCAGTCTCAGGGCTTCCTCACCATTAGAATTTCAGAGATTTCAAGATCTAGGGTTAGGGTTTCTCATTTTCAGGTAAAAATCTATCTTTTGTTCAAATCTTCCTTTCTAGCCTTAAGAATCTAATTCTGTGTCAAAGATCTCTAGGTTTATTTTTGTTTAGATTAAGCCATATCCATCTACCCTAAAAATCAACTTAAAATCACTCTTTTCACCAAAAATGTCAAAGAGATCTAGGTCTGAGAAGGGAAAAAGCATAGTTCCCTCATCTTCCACCACTCCTACACCTAAAAGACCTTTTGTGAACGATCTTGCAGAAAATCGTTTCATACAACTTTCCAAAAAGTCTGTAATTTCGGGAAGATGTGTAATTCTAAAGGATTTTGAACACCTAGGCATCCCTCGTATCCTCAAAAGAAACTCTTTGCATCATTTTATGACTATTAGGGAACCTGTCTACACATCCCTAGTTCACTATTTCTATGCCAACTATGCCTTTGAGGGAGATCGTGTTAGATCACGTGTTTTAGGGAGAGATATAGACATCCCTATAACACGATTTGCTGACTTGCTACATCTCCTCTGGAGGAGTGGATGTTTATACTTTTGATCTACACGACTTTGAGTATCCGGACGGTGAGTCTGCGCTCACCGCCTCCACTTTGATTCACGGGGATGACAACCCCGGTTTAGTAAGGAATGAGGAGGTCAACAAATTTACCCTCACCTCCCAAGTCCTTGCAAAATTCATTTTCTACAACATTTTACCTAAGTCCGGCAAGTATAGCAATGCTAGGGGTTCAGTTCCTCTCATAATCTATTGCCTTCTGAAAGGCATCAAGATTGATTTTCCTCACCTCATTGCTACTCACATGGCCTCTAACCATATCCGCATGTCCGGTAGGCACTTGCCTTATGGAATGCTTATTACTCACTTGCTTCAGAGATTAGGTTTTGATTTATCCTCTGAGACTCCCTGTCAGCCCGCTATCAATTTAGACAGCGTTCTTTTGAAGAGGATGCAGGCTCAAATGCGTCGTCACGCACAAGAGCACCCTCCTGCTGATATCCCAGGGTCATCTTCGGCCCCTGGATCCTCTTTCGTCCCAGGGATTTCATCTGCATCTGTGCCATCTTTATCACCTGAGTTCCAATCCTTCATATCTTCTGAGATTCGCTTTCAGATCCAGGAGCATCAGTCTTGGATCGAGCAGCGAGATGCAGCCTTTCGTACGGATTTGGAGCAGCGTGATGCAGCCCTTCGCGCAGAGATGGACTCGCGCTTCCAGGGATTTCGCAATGACATGACTTATTTTGCAAACGCCATGAGATTCGTGGATTCGCAATTTGAGACATTATTTGCGAAATTCGATATGCTTGGTCCAGATCCCACGACCATTTCTCGTCCTCTTCAATCCTCTGGTCCTCCATTTCCTATCAGAGACCCTACTGCGGCTCCACCTCCACAGCCCGGCGTTGCTGGTATCGATCTAGAGGAGGTCGGTCATGAGGATGATGATCACGATGGTGATGAGACCATGGCAGAGGGTGACGCTGAGGAGAGTTCGTCTGAGGAAGACGACGCTGAGGAAGGTTCTTCAGGGGACGATTCTTCAGGGGACGATGCTGCTGGTGGTGCTGAGTGACCTGCCCCTTTTGATGATGTCAAAAAGGGGAGAGTTATTTGTTGAGAGAGACTCCATATTTTGTGTACTTATATTTTGTAGTATTTTCTGTTGTTGGACATCTTTATCTTGTATTTATGTTTGTGTGGACATGTACTTGTTTATGTTGGTTATGCTTTGTGGACATGTGTTTCATTTCTATTTTATGACATGAGTATTTTTATCTAGCATGGATATATGTGTTGTGGATTATGTTGTGGATTATCACCCACCATTTTTTTTTTGAGATTTGTCTATGCTTGAGCATATTTTTGTATATGCATGTGTTGAGGGGAGCTTCATTTGAAGTCTCTACCCAAAATATTTGTAATAACTATATATGTTTTGTCATCATCAAAAAGGGGGAGATTGTTGGCCCAAAGGCCATTTAGCCCTATATCTTGTTGGATATTTTGATGATAACAAACCATATTTAGTTATGTATTTAACAATTTTGTTTAAAAGTATTTCAGGTTAAACAAGTTGATTTGACGGCTCCGATATCAAGACTCACAAGTTTGGACGCCGCTTAAAGATGTGCATTCCCAAGCTAAGCACATTAGGAAGCTTCGGGATCAAGACATGAAGAAAAGACCAAGTCAAGATCAAGACAATGAAAAAGTCCAAGATTTGTAATTTTGCTTTTCTTTTAGAATCTTTGTCAAAACCTAGATGTTAGAAGTAGAATTATGGGATTGTCACTCACACACACACTTTAGTTTGATTCATGGCTTCAAAAACAATTTCTATTTCCAACTTAGTTTTATAGGTAACATGTTTGGAAATTTGTTTTTAGAAACTTTAAGTTTTTGGAAAAACCAACTTTTAGAAAAACAAGTTTTTATCAAGAGAAACTTTATCAAAATGTTTTAACATGTTAGGGTAGTGACATATGGTCATACTCCTATTTTTTTTTACAAAGTCCAAAACCCCAAACCACAAGACCAAAACCAAAGACCCAAGTTCTGGCTTTCTGCAGTTCTGATTTTTCAGAACTGACAGGAGCCGGTCGACCGCCCGGGTCGACCGACGTACACGCTGTGCATGTGTGTACGTCGGCCGACCGCTCCGGTCGACCGGAGCACTTACAGTGCTCTCTGTTTGTTCGGGTCGACCGGGGCGGTCGACCGTTGTCCCCCAACAGTCAGAAATTTGATCGTTGGCGGTCGACCGGCCCGGTCGACCGGAAGCTATCAGAAAGTCTGACAGATTCCAACAGCTATATTTTTTTGACAGATTTTGTTGGGATCTCACCCCCAACGAATCTCTCTTGCTGTTTTACCCAGTTTTTCAACCCCTATAAATAGTGGGTCACTTCAACATGATAAGACAACCATTCCTAAACATTTTACAAGAGATTTTCATAAGAATTTCAAGTCTTCATTTTAGAAAAGATTTTCAAAGCCAAAATTTCCATACACCCATTTGAAGCCTATTCCTCTACTTCACTCTAGTTTTGCACTACACAATCCCAAATTTCTACATCTACATATTGGTTATAGGATTATGCAAGTGAGCTATTTTGTGATCAAGTGTGATCATTTTCTTCTTGAGCGAAGTTGTAGAGGCATCGGCCTCAAGGCGAGCTAGTGTGCTCCGGGTGGTGTTGCGGCATCACAAGAGATAGGACAAGTGTGTCCTTGTATTGGCAATCCGGTGGGATCAACAATAGTGGAAATCCTTCAAGTGTGAAGGCGGGGACGTAGAGCGTGGCTCGAACCTCGGAAACATATACTTGTGTTTGCGTTTGCTCGAATTTTCTCTAAACTCAACTCCTTTATTTCTTGCACTACTTATTGTGTTTATTGCTAGTCTTTTAATTTGAGCAATTTGTTAGTAGAATTTTTAATTCCGCATTATTGCCACATTTCATATAGCCATCACCTATTCACCCCCCCCTCTAGGTGATTTCATATATGTCAGGTGCTAGATCACTGAAGATAATGCAGGATACGATGCAAGTGTATATGTCTACCATTTTATTAATTTTATACTAATGCAACTATCATGTGCCCCGTCCCCACAGGACAGCTGCATGTCAAACAAGTGATGTGTTAGTGGATCTTGATAGCAGAGAGAAACAGTTCATTGTACTCAGGTAACATGTAACATGAAATAACCAGAGAGCGCCTAAATAATAAGATCACGTGTGGCATCCAAACCCACAAGAGGTCACCTTCCAAGCACACCTCCATGGATTTCCCCTGCTACAGCTTTCTCCAGTAACCCCAGCTTGATTAATTTTATTAATCAATGTAAGAGCTAATAGTGTGTGACTCAGTGTATATGATCCTAAAACAGTGTCAAGAATAACAATGTCAAATAGTGAAAATAATGTGTATCAATATCACAGGACAATATAGACAGTGACAATATCAAGTGATAAATGCAAAGTAGTGCAGGTTATATCAGTGTCATGTAATCCAAAGATCAAAGTAAATCGATCATGATCATACAATTCAAAAATAATCTTGATTTTCTCAATATTAAATCCTCAATAATTCTTAAAATAGAAATGCCATCCTCAATCTTGTTGTAAAGTCAGATCTCTAAAATTCATCCCCGATAGTTAATTAAAAATCCCGCAGTCAGTTTATAACACTAATCGATCCCGAACTGAGATCTTCTCCATTAATTTCCAAAACAATTCTGAAATATCCAGAAAATTCAAAATACTGAGAAATTATATCTTGAGCTAAATGGCTTCAATCCAGCTACCAGAATATTAAATAGGGTATCAAACACCAGTATTAACATACGTATATTAGAAATTGAGAGTTACAATCCTACCCACCTTATAAAAAGAATTTCGTCCTCAAAATTTAGTCAGGCATCGACATATGAATCAAAGCAGCATCTGCGTGAGTTAGGATTGTCCCAGATCTGTAGTCATATCAATATGATATATCCCATTACCAAATTAAACATGAGCCATGATCCAACGCAGTCAACTGCCAAGAGTATCACTATAAGTCCGGGGATCAAATTAACTTTTCAGAATTCATAATCGATCATCCTTAATATTACTTTAGTTTTCTGATTCACTATAGTCACGTTCATCTGATAAGATTACTTTCACAATTTATAGATTGATTCCTTAAGATCTATCTGTAACCATACACTACTGATTTATTCTTAAAATTATTTTTTGGTTCACCATGATCACATCGAACAAGAATTCAGATATCTCAATGATGTTACCTTTCTTGTAACGTCACTCCAAAATCAGATTATCTTTAAGAATATTACATATTGCTCAAACAATAATCACCCCTGATTGTTATATCCTTAAAATCATTAAAATCTCAAATCCTCGAGTACATGTTTTATACTCGACCACAGTATCACAGTAACACAATTCTCAGACCACGCCGTCACTATTGAAAGATCATCAGTCAAGATAACAGTCACTGATGGATATTTTCAAGATCGATATCAACAATCAGTAATTATATGTCCTCAAAAAATGCGCAATAATATCAATTAGTTATTATCTCATTCCTTAATATGTCGTTCAAATTGATCCTTATAATCTTTCTTTTATATTTCTGCTTCAGATCCTCAAAGTTTGAGTTTTAAATTCATTGATCTTTATAAGAATTCAGATTTATCTATTCCTTTCATTTATGATTCCTTAATCAAAAGACCACAGGATTCTCAGATTATCAAGATATTCCAATTACAATGTTCTTAAGATTCATAGGATTAACTCAAAAATCTCAAATTATGATAGATATTCTTAAAATATTACTTAAATCTAAAAACTTCAAGATTCTAACCCTCAAAAACTAAATCCAAGCAATCTGATCTAAGGTATAGTCATATTTTATCCAAGGCAATGATTCCATTTATTGATTTGATTATCACTCCAAGATCCATGCCCTAAATCCAATATATATATATTGATGTAATCTTATCATTATTTAATTCAGGCATGATTATTATCTTAAGTTCACTATCTTACTGTGATTCTCAGTAGACATAAATCTCCAAGTTTCAAATCCAAAATTCCCTATAAAATTAACTGCAAGATAAATTCACGATGATCCTCTCAATTATTCTTCCTAGTCCAAATAATCAGGTCAAATCCTCAATATTTCTATCATTAATCTAAATCAAGAATAGTCTAACTAGACATGTCAAGCAGGGTAGAGTAGGGTATGATAACAATATGAAGATACAGATAGAAAGAGAAAACAGTCAGATCTGGGTGATGATTCAAGGGTTTTCAGGGATCGATTTTACAAGTATGAAGTCAGATGAGGGAGTCAAATGACTGTTTACTTAGATAATTTCGTGGATGATTATCATATATGTGGCTTGATTATATATATGGCATATAATTAACTTGGTTCTGATACCAACAAAACCATATCACGCTCCGCTTCCCAAAACACAGAATACAGGTACGTGATGATGGCCAGCAGATACTCATGAAGAGGGAAATCTCTTCCATAAGTACCTTAGGCTGTCAATAACAAGCAGTATAGCACACATATATGCATATATAACTAAGCGCAAGGATAAAATCACATATATGAAAAACTAAAATATGAACAATATTACCCACTATATCTAAATAAGACAAGTCAAGAAAAGAAACTGAACTCACCGGAGAACAGCTGAACCAGAATATAATCTATGAACAACTCTCTATACTAACTTTCTGATCTAGATACTGAAAAATAATAAACTCCATCAGAAGCGGACCAGTAAGAGTACATGAAGAAAAAGAAAAGTGAAAGAGAGAATATGAAAATGCAGTAATAGTACAAGTAGGGTATTAAAATAAGAAGTATGATATGTTTGGCAGTATCAAGAACTGAAAGTAATAACAATGACAGAAATAATCAGGATGATAGATCATATACAAGAAGACCATGCATGCATGTTGTGATATGACTATAATGAACATGAGATGTCCCGGACGAGTAACTGTCATGTAATATAATTATAAGATCAAAAGAACACAAGATCAGAAAATAAAATAACATGGTCAGTCCAGAAATATCATGTAATCAACATGCATGTACAGGAGTCTCAAGTAATCAGTAATCATGAAAATATATGTCAGGTACTAGATCATTGAAGACAATACAGTATATGATGCAAGTGTATATGTCTAACATTTTATTAATCTTATACTAATGCAACTATCCTGTGCTCCATCCCACAGGACAGCTGCATATCAAACAAGTGATGCGTTAGTGGATCCTGATAGTAGGGAGAAACAGTTCACTGTATTTATGTATCATGTAACATGTAATAACAGGAGCGCACATAAATATCAAGACACGTGTGGCATCCAAACCCACAAAGGGTCGCCCTTCCAAACACACCTCCCTGAATTTTTCCTGCTACAATCTCCCCCAGTAACCCTAACTTGGTTAATTTTATTAATCAATGCAAGTGCAATTAGTATGTGACTCAGTGTATATGATCCGGAAATAGTGTCAAGAACAACTGTGTTAAATAGTGAAAACAATGTGTATCAATATCACGGGACAATGTAAACAGTGACAATATCAAGTGATAAATGTAGTGCAGGTGATATCAGTGTCATATAATCCAAAGGTTAAAATAAATTGGTCATGATCATATAATCCAAAATAATCTCGATTTCCTCAATATTAAATCCTTAATGAATCTCAAAATAGAAAATGCCATCCTAAATCTTGTTGTGAA